>QWTY01022384.1:62773-92408 GCA_008033365.1 Pseudorectes ferrugineus | reverse complement strand
CTCGGTCAGACCCAATACAGGAGCCAAACTGGCAGTACACTGAGGCCCAGGAGACTGGGCATTCCAGAACTGGTGCTGTGTTTGAGTCTGGACTCCTGATATGAACTGTGTACTCTCTTGCTTGGTCTGATCGTCTGGCAAGTCATGGTTACTGAAGAAGCTTCTTTCCAAAGAAGGCAGTTCATCTGCTGTGTATTTCTGGTACAGCTCCATGTATTCATGAGAATGTTTGAGACCTAACACCTTCTTAAAGCCTTTTTGGGGACAGAAGAATGATATCACATCAAGGACTATCAATACAGCTATTAAATAAATGATCACTTTTGTTTGAACCAATTCATTGTCCATTCATTCAGGTTTCATTGTGGACTGACAAATGACAGCACAGGGACCAGCTGGAACAACTGGAAACTGTCGGCCTCAAAATATGACCAAACCCAGAAGTTTTTTAAATAAGATTTTCTTTTTTCAAAGAAACTGACAGAGTACTTACATGATTTTAATTTTATTCCAAGAGTTGCTTAAAAAAATAAATTGATTCCCAATATCTGAAATCCAGACCTTCGAGAAATCAAAGTGAAATCACTTCAGGCTAGTCCAAAACTAATTGGGTCAATTTTTTTTCCGCTCAAATCTATTCAGATGCAAAACAGAAAAAAACCTCAGTTAATTAAAAAAGTAAGCTGGCTTTGAGATGCTCATGTTGGTTAATTTCAGTAGTTACTGTGATAAACAGAAGTGCTTTTTTGTTTTCCTGAATGGCTTTGAACATGAAAGAAGGCATGGGTTGAGCCTCAGCAACACATGGACCTCACTCCAGCCATGTTCTGTTCAAACCACGCTCCGATGCCTATAACTTATATTTATAATGCCTCTTACTCATTTGCATTTTCTATAAGATCAAATTCTAGCTTTTGTAACAGAAAAAATAAAAGGAAGAGATTAACTCTGAGCGTTTGCATGTATTCTGTGTTAAAAGCATCTTGTTTTTATTTTGCCTGACATGAGACCAAGTGCCTGATTGCGCTCCTAAGTAGACATGGGCTAGCTTGGATCAGAGTTGTTCACATTTCATGTCTCTGAAGAGGAGAAAATAATTGTCTGCTGAAAGTGGGAGATATCTGTAATTCAGCAGAACTACTATTCCTTTGTCCTAATAGTTTGGGGTCAGGCAAACTGTACTGCGCTTCCCCAAAAGAACCATGAACAGTGGTTCAAGCACACTTTTTTAGCTCTTTCTTGGAAGTACAGGTTAGCAGCTGTAGTAATGAATCAGTCAACAAGGGATAGATAGCACTTTAACTAAATTAGCCTCCATATTTTGCTGTTAACAGCCCCCGACTTCTGTCTCTTCATGCAAGCCAGCATCCTCTCTGGGCAGTGATGTTACACAGCGCACACATCTTCTCTGAAGTCACCTCTGTCATGACTTCAGTAGCTCTAAATACGAGTTTGCACAGCTATCCCAGCAGGCTTCAGGTGCCATGAATCACGTCACGTGTGAATGGGGTCGCTTGGGTACTCATGTATAGCAATGATACCCTTGCTACAGGAGTTTTGAAGTTTCCAGGCAAAAGTTTCCTTATTCCAACTAGCAACTAGGCAATAATTATTGTCAATTAAAATGGAACAGCTTTTGGGGGAGGAGAGCAACAAATAAGCAAACAAAGAGATGAGAGATTACCTCTATTAGCTGGTAAGATTTTTGACACAGATACTGTGGCCAAATTGTTGGCGTACCAAGCCCTTTAATTCTTGTATAGATTCCTATTGGATATTTGCTCCCTGTACTTCAGCAAAAAAAATTACTCAGACTTTGTGGTCAACTGAATGGATTACTTCTTTTCTTGCACCTTCTCTCTCACTCTATAAATGATTAAAGTATGGGACAACCCTGGTGGGATTGGCACCTATTTCTTCCAAGCAACATTTTATTTTGAAGTGTATACTTAGAGAACTGAAGTCAACTCTTTAAGTGTTCTGTTTGGGACATCTTACATGATCTCCTAGGAAACCGACTACAACCATCAGTATGCAGCCTCCAAATTTTACGTATACCTTTGGAAACATGCGAATTATTCCTGGAACTCTCCTTCTCAACCTCCATGCTCCCACTTTTGGTATAATTGCTCTTGAGAAACAGAGTAATTATTAAAATTACCCAATCCTTTGCTCAACTACCAGCCAATGCAGTCTGGCACCAAGATGCATACTTCAAGTTGGAATTGTTCAAATGTGAAAAATGAGCTCAGAAGTATTTTGTTTCAGAGGTGATTTTTTAGTTGTTTATATTTAAAAAAATAAAAAAAATCTTGGCTATGAACCCATTGAATGATTTCTTTAGAAGTCCTTTCTAATCTAATCATATTTGTAGAGACAAAAGGGTCAGCCTTGCAGACATTCAGGGCTGTATAGCTGGATGTTCCTGCTCACAGCACACACTGTAACAGGTCTCTTTCCTTGGCCACAGAGCCATGGAATGACACAAAGCAGACCTTCCTTTTTTGCAACCTAGAGGGGCATGTTAATTATTTATACCTTTCCTTAATGGACCACCACCATGGTAAAGCTATGAACCAAGCTGTGAAAACACCATCGACTCATATTAAACTCATGTTTAGACAGTGGAAGATGTAATTTTTAATAAGCCTCACCCTGTCTGTGTTTTTTATTTATTAAGGTTACTTTAGTAGCCATAAGTCTATCACTTGGAGCTGTAGAAGCTGTGCTCTGTCTAAATTCAAGTGAAACACTGCCTCCACTAGCAACATTTCTTAAACCAATTTTTTTTTAATAATAAAATATTTTTGAGAAAATACAAAACACAGTTGGTTATCATCTAAAAAAAGCTTCCGCTCTGGATTTATGGGTTATTCTGAGCATGAAATGGTGCTGGCACAGTCAGCCTGTAAGAAAAGGACAGGATGTGAAAAATCTCCCTTTCATTACAAATGGACTTGTCTGTCTTCTTGCTGTGGAATGCTAACAATGAGAACAATTGGGGTGCCTCTAGCCAGTTTTCAGACAGGGACAGATGAATGGAAGCAGCAAGGAATTTCCTTAGCGAGGAGGAATGAATTCATAGCTGTTAGAAACAAGGAGTCTAAATTTGGAAATTGGAAGTATGACCTAAACACCTGTTTTCAAGCCCAAATCTCATTAAGAATGGAAGCTGGAGGGAAGCGATGCAAGAAATGGGAAGAAATTCCCATTCACTGAAACACTTTCAAAGACAAGTCCAGGATGGGAAAACCATCTAAGTAAAACTTTGGCTTAGAGGAGGTCAAACAATAAAAAATCCCCTTACCTTCACTCCTGGACTATTGCCCCTCTTGGACAATTCTAGGTCTGTAAGAGCTGGAACAGGGCATGCTGAGTAAAGCTTAGGCAAAAGCCTCAAAAATTCCATTATAATAAAAGGATATTAGCTTCATGACTTTAGCAGACCTATCTCAAAGGAATTTTAAATTAATTTGCCTTCCCTACAGCAAAACCAATGTGTTGCAGTGGATAATTCCCTGTACTTCCTGCAGCTGGTGTGACAAAGCAAATTTTAAAAATGGGGAATGTGCCATAAAGACCTGGATGGCAGAGGCTACACGGAGTCAGCTGCCTAATGGGCCTTGGATTTGGTTAACAGAAAGCTATCTTGGTTTATTCAGTGTAGCTGAGAATGAGTGCATCAGTTTGGTTATGAGAGTATAGGCCTGAATCTTAGCCTGAAAGTCAGGCTTCAGATCCCTTGTCCCATCTCTGACTTTCCAAGCTGAAACAAGGAGCCAAGGTGCAAAACTCCCATGCAAATCCCTTTTTTGGAAAACTCTTCCTGCTGAAAGCCCAGTGAGAGGGAGAAATACCCTAAGTCTGCCACTTACCTAGGGTGCTCTTGAGGGATACCCGGACATATTTTTAGAAGTGTGCAGTGGGTCTGGTTGGGATGGGGTTAATTTTCTTCCTAGCAGCCTATATGGTGCTGTGGCTTGGCTGGGACACTTAAACAGTGTTGATAACACATCAGTGCTTTATTTCTTGCTGACCAGCCTTTGCCAAGCCTCAGGGCACAGTCTCTCCTCATTCTCCATGCCCAGTGAGGAGGCTGAGGGCACACGGACAAATGGGTGACCCAAACTGGCAGAAGGAATTCTCCATACTATATGACATAATGCTCAGCAATAAAACTGGGGGGCTTTTTTTCCAGAATACCTGTTGCTCCAAGGCTGTTTGGGTGTGAGTCTGTGGGTGGTGACTGCTTTTGCACCACTTGTTTCTTTGTCCACCTTTCCCCCTACCCTTATTAAATAAACTGCTTTTGTCTTGACCCACAACGTGTGTCTGGGAGTTTGTCACTTTCCCCCTTCTGATTCTCTCCTCCATCCTGCTTTGGAGAGAGACAGGGTGGGGGTTTAGCTGCCAGCTGAGGTCGATCTGCCCCAAAATGCGAAGTTCCTAAAAGCTTTTTTTAATGACATTGAATGAATTGGGTGTGTAAAACCTTGTTTATCTGGGCTTTTATTGATTTAAGGTAAGGTTAGGCGATGAGTGAAATTTCACAGACCATAAGATGAGAAGTGCTTTAAGGGTACCTGGAGTAATTTCATCAGAAGTTCACCTGTCTCTGGATTTTTGAGGATGTTTAGGAATGATTTCCATGGATGTCATTAATGGTGTTATTGCTGTGCATCTTGATGACCTCAGGAGCATGACTGACAATATTCAGTTCAGAATTCTTCCTTTCATCATAAGCTCGAAACAGTGACATTTCCAGTGCTTAGTTGAGAAAAGTTCTTTCAGTTTGAATATACATCTGTATGAACTGGACAGCCAAGTCCCTCTTTCACCTACAGAGCTGACAAAGCAGGGTAACACTTGTGCAATTCATCTCTTCTTTCAGTACATTTTGCTGATGACTTGAGTGAAGATGTTTTAAAGGTGTTAGGCCAACCCTATCCATCAGGTGAAAGCAGCTTCCTCACCTGAACTGCGTGAACCAGATCAGAGGTGACCAGTTCCTTGCCTCATGGCCAGTCTCGCGACTTGTGTGATCCTGTTCAGCTTTCACCCCTTTGATAACAGCAGCATTAACAACAATCTTTCCTCTTTAAACTAGAATTAAAACTTTATTTTTGTTTTTATTTTATTTTAAGAACAACAAAGCACACGTGCCAGCAGTGGATAAGACACGGGCCAAAGTCTACAGGCTTCTGGCACTGTGGTCCTGCTTCTTCCAGCTGAGGAGTAATAATTTGACACCTCTGAAGCAGCAGGACCTCATACCCTGACAACTGCAGCCTTGTTCTACAGCTCTAAGCCATTCGAATGCATGACAAAAATCACAGTCAGCGACATCCATAGTGGATTTTTTTCCCACCTTAGCAGTTCTTTTTCTCCTCTGATGTGGGCTTGGAGATATACTCTGCGGTATCACTGTTAAGCTTTTCATTTATTTTTCCACGCTTACCTACACAGAATGAAACACTCCTTTCTAGACGCCAGTCCAAATTATTCAAGAATACTTTCGACAGCTGCCAAGTAATTTAGAACGATACCTTCTTAACACCTTCTCAAAACAGGCCTGACAACCCTGAACAGTAAAGTTGTCCCACTTTTAACCATTTGGTACATGCTGAATTTATCAAGGCTATCAATTTCATTGAAGCACCATTTTTTTTCTTCTTTGTTGGGTGGAGGGACTTAATGTTTCTCTGGGCTAGAATGCATATTGCTATTTACAAATTATTATAGTTTTTCTCCACTTGTCACCATGAAAGTCCACAGTTTGGCTGATGAGAACTGAACAAAATGGGGAGTGTTTTAAAGGACATACTTGCTTTCAGAGGATGTCCCATTCAAATGCTTGATGGGTTCTGCAAGAAACATGCAAAGTACTGAACTGATCAAACGGAAGTCTTGCTTTCAAGGGCCTGATTGCACCACCTTTATACTTACAGCAGCTACAAAATCACCTGATTAGTTTAATTCACCTTCCTGTCGGGGTTACCCCTCATTTTCCTTGCATCAATCCAGAGCAATCTACTAGAAAATAAGGTGGGATGCTGGTTGACTCCTTTTGCAACCCTGAGAAGTGGTCTGTGGGTAGAGCAGGAAAAACCTGGCATGTGTTCAGAATGAAGGCTGTCACGGAGGGTGGCTCACTATCAATAAATATTAATAAAGCATGTAACTTCAAATGGAGCCCTCACAAAGATCCCGTTAGAGGGCAAGTAGCCAGGAATGCTTTTAGGTATGTGGTCTTCTTTTACTGCATGTGGCCATGAGCAGAAACCCTTGGGGGCATGAGAATTTGGTTCAGGAAACAACCCCAAGCTGGAAAAAAAAAAAAAAAAAGCTGCATCACTTACCTAAAACAATATGCTCCTGTGAAATACATGGATATATAATACCTAGGCAGCATAAACCATGTGTTCATCATTATGGATGAATACATCTCTCAGCACTAGACATTTTAGAAAGTAGATTAAAAAAGAAAGCCCCAAGCAGTGTTAAAAAAAAGCTAAAATAAAACAAAACAAAAAACCCAGGAAAGACCTGTCAGTGCTGCAGCAATTAACTCTTCTACCTTATCCCTCAATCCTAAGCCCTTGATGGCTGTAAGTCCAAGAAGTAAGAAAATTAAATGAGATATACATACATATATACATATATATATATATAGTAATGAGGAGCAAGGCCAGGCAGGTTCAGGTTTAATTTTTGGTGAAGATTTTGCTTATTGAGCTGGTTTGTTTCCTGAAGGAAGCTGGGAGTTGACATGGAGGTGTTAGAAGAGTGAGACAGTAGCTTGCACTTCAGGCCAGGCCTTGAGAGCCTCAGATCCTGTTCTCTAACAGGGACTCAAGCTTTCATTATTGCAAAGGGTGTTACAACCAGAAATGCACCCAAACTGAGCAGCACTCCCAGACCACCAGCAATGACAGCTCCAGAAAGAGCAGAAACAGGAAAATTTGGTTGCTCCATTTGACCAGACGGGACAGATCGCTGGTGACTGCTGATGGCCTGTCCCGCTTCCCCGTTCCCTGAGGAGTGGAGCTGTTCGAAATTATGTTTCAAGCACTCGGTGTGGCACAGGGATCTGTAAAGAGCTCTGCAGTAGCTGGAGGAGGCTGGCACTTGCCCTTCACGGAACAGATGAGGCAAGGGGAGGCAAGGCCTGGGATCAGCCATTGCACAGGTGACACGGTCCCCTCCGCATTCAGTCCCCAAGCACCATTTCAGCACAGCACTCGTAGGCATGGTGTGGTCAGATGTTTTAAAGCCACACAGAGATCATGGTTATCAGCAAGTTGGGATTTGCCTCCCTTTCTAATCTCACTCACAAAACAAAGTTGCAATACCTAATCAGATTGCTCCTCTCATTCAAGAACCCAAGGGCCAGACTGAAGAGGCTCCTCACCACCACAGGCTCCCAGGAACATTGCCTGCTTTTCCATTAACTATTGAACTGACAAAAGCCAATCCAGGCCTTTTATTCTTTCATTATGCCAAATATTTTTTGTTTCTTTCCTTTTCAAACTGCAAATATGAAACCTCGAGAGTACACTCTTTAGAAAAACAAACATTTTTGGTTTTGTTGCCTTTGGGCAAGGAATGTAACTCACTCTTCCTATCTACAGACACCTGTCCTAGTCTATGGTCACTGATTTCAGTAATACAAGGAATCAATTTTTCTTTTCACACACATTCTGCTTTCTGTAGGGATGATCTCTCACACTGCCACACATACACGCCAAAACCTGACACAAGGTGGTAGTGGAGAGAAGGGAAAGAGGAGGGATGAAGTATTCAAAAGTATTGTAGAGATCAGATATTTCATGTGTTTCCCCTGTGAAAAGCTCCCAGCAGACTGGAAATTAAGGGTCCAGCAATATGAGTGTGATATATGACTTTTAAATTAATGCAAAGGGCTTGAAAAGTTTGAATCAGAAAAAAAATGCATTGATTAAGAAATAGTGTGGGAGTCAATGTTCTGGACATTCCCAAGGAGTGACTTTGGCATAGTATGAGAAGCATGATCACAGAGAACCAGGAAATGAAATTTAAATCCTTAGAGTTGCAATTGGAATAAGAACTTCATGATCTTAAAGTTGGAATCCCTTTGGTAAAAGCACTTGAAGGGAAGAAGAGGGAGAGGGGGAAAAGGACATGCCACACGCAGCAGAAGAAGGGGAGTATCTCATCAGTGCTTTGAGCAGCTCTCCCAAATTAGTCAGCACCTTGGAACAGCTACATGCTGTCTAAAACTGTGACACGACAAAGCATGTCATCTGCACAGAAATCCAGGGGAATTTGTGTGGAATAGAAGCCTTCAGTATTTATGGAAACAAAGAAGGAACTAGAGAGTAGGGATACTTGAGACTGATGGTGCATTTTGTAGGCTTCTAAAAAAAATATATCTGATAAGGATTCACATCATAGAATTGTAGAATCATTAAGGTTGGAAAAGACCTCCAAGATCATCATGTCCAACCTTGGAATGAACACTATCTTGTCAATTAGAGCACTGAGTGCCATGTCCAGTTGTTTCTTGAAAAATTCCAGGGATGGTGACTTCACCGCCAGCCTGGGCACCCAGTTCATCCTGTGCAAGCATTTCTCAGTGCTCCTCCAGCAAGGAACAGACAAAGCTGAAATAACTTATGGACTGTCTATCCTTTTAGTTTCAATACACAAATGCTGTTAGAGAAGAAAGATGAAAGCAGGGAACTTTGCACTGGGAGTAGGATACAATGATGTTAATCATAATTTTCGGTTCCTGTGATGATTAATTAATTGGCTTGGGATAGGTCCCAAGAAAACTGTCATTTGCTTAAAGCAGCTATTTCTGAGCAGATCTGATGAGCAGGTGCTACCAGAAATGCTTCTGATAGGGTTGTGTGCTAGCTGTAACTACTCAGCTTAAGAACAGCTCATGATGTAGTCCTGGCATGCCAGAGCCCTGATGAGCTATCAGCAGATTCCAAAATGAGTTTTGTTTTCCTTTCAAACTTTTTCCCAGCCTGTGCTACAATCCTGGCCATTGCAGGTGCCCTGGTAGCAGCATGCATGGTCACTATAGGCATTTGAAGTGCAACTACACTCATGCTTTGAAGTGAATGTTGTTAACTGGTCCCTTAGGTGCTCACATCTTTGAATATGACTGGAAATATGTCATTTACATTGAGATACACTGTAAGTAGATAAATATATAAATACATGAATATGTCTCCAGTGGCTGTGGAGTCAGTACTGCTTTCCATGTTATGTCCTCATACTGGGTTTGATAGACACGTGGGAGTCCCTTATGCAAAGAGCTCTAATGAACTAGAAGTTGATGGCTTCAGAAGAAGACTGGACAAATGTACTGAGGAAAACTCTGCAACTAACTGGACAAAGTGCATCAGACTCAGAAGTTACCTTAAGACTGGGAGAGCATTTGGAGAAAGTATAGTACAGTTTGATCTTGGCTTTGCTAGTTAAGCATCTGTTTATGGTCACTGCTGGAGACTACTACATTGCTAGATGGTTTCAGATGACCCTTAGTATGGTCATTCTTAAGCAGCCAGATGCAACTTGGATTCCCTGGAAAGATGTAACATGACTGTGTAGACAATGCTTTCGCACATGGGATTTGGCTTGAGACTGAACAGAATTCATGCAGGAACAGTCCTCAGATGCAGAATCTGACTGGCATCAAGAAACTTCACTAGTTTACTACAGCCCTGTGCAAAATGAACACCTGTGCTGATTAAACACTTACTGTTCTGAACTATACTAAGCAGATGAATAAATTTAATAAATTATTTGATTCATGGCTTTTGGCATCTGAAAGAAACATTGCCAATGGCTAATGGAAGTGCTTTCTACTTTTGGATAAAAACTACTAAAAGGGCTGACTCTGAAATATTTGAGAAGTTTGGTTTGTATTAATGTTTAAAGGTTGAATTCTTATCCCAAAGTTTTTGGATATTCTTGGGCAGTGGATTGCATGCGAACGAGTTTTCCCAAGTGGTTTGTAGGCCTTATGCTTGGCAGTGTTAGAATTACCACAGGAAGAGCTTTTTCTCATGGCATTGGCTTCTGGTCACAAGCATAGCCTGGAAGTCAAGAGGCGTGGGAAATTAAAAGAAGAAGGGAAACAGTTAACCAGAATTCTGTGAAAAGGCTTTGGATTCACTGGAAGTTATGGGAAGGTCAGTTCTTATTGTATCCAGGTCCATTCTCCCATGCCTAATAAATTACAGGATTAGGTCAACCCAGTTCAACATATAAAGAAACGCTGAAATGTCTTTGGTCTTTCAGTTTGGCAGCTGAGGACTTTTCACCCACTCTGTAGCCTCTAGACCAGTTGAGACAAATGGCTAACACCACAGTTAAGAGAATCCTTATTTCTTCTTGTGGGAGACCATATCATAATTAATAGTTTGTAGTGCCTCAATGCTTTTTCTCAATGCTTTTTCCCCCCTGCTAATTAGCAATATTGGTTAATTACATTGTTTTTTAATCTAGTTACTCCTCTGAACTCCTTTGGGTTTTATGGATTTAGCTTGTTACATCTCTGTAAAGTAGGAGAACATATTTTCATTTTTACAAAATGCATAAAATGCCCATTTACAAAGTGGCATAAAAGGAACATATGACATGCCATAGACTACACACAGAACCTGAGACAAATCAGGCAACAGAACCCAGCTGCTCAGTTTTTGGACAAGTATTTTAACTCCAAGTTTATCCATGTGCTGTTGAAAGATCCAGTTTGGTCCAAACAGTTGTTCAAAACCACATCTGATTTAGAAATCATCAACCCTGCCCCACTCTCATCATTATCTAATCAGATGCTCTTCCCTTGGGAGTGTACCCTTCAATTTTCTCCTGAGAGAAGATTGGCTTTATCCTTAGGGTTGTTCTTTTTTCTTTTTTCAAAGTTTGCCACAGAGCAGCTTTTCCATCTGGGCACAGATCATTCTGGGTCTTCCCTTTATGATTCCCACCTCTGCCTTTTACTGAGAATGAAAACAACCTCCCACTAGAAAGAGGAATGGAGGTAGCTTAACCTTTGAGTTTAATGGAAACTTGAAATAAGAAGTGTGAGAACTTCAGTTGCATAATCCAGGTCACTCGGAAAGCTTGAGTTTTCTGTTTGAAGTAGAAGACCTTTTCAGAAGGGATTTGTAAATTAAGTTGTCTGTTCATCAGCACCCCTGACCCCATGGTATGGTTCTACTTGTTTCAATAAAATCAATCACCCAAAGAAGTGAAATATTTGTTTTTGTATGGAGGGAGTTAATTTTAGAGAGGTGGATTTTAGGTGTGGAAAAGCATAGATCTGATTTAGATTCATGTTTATTGCCACAAGTATGTAATCTGGAAGTCCAGCAAAGAACAGTCGGTTTCACCTTCAAGAAGTATGATCAATTTCATTCTGTAGAGGGTAGTGCTTTATTAGTATTTGGAAAAGTAAGTGATAGAGACTGTATTTGCCTCTTCTGTAAAAAAGAACATTGCATATTATGTTGGGGAGAGCTACCTTATGTGAAGTATTCAAATGTCCTAAAAATGGTTAAAATATAGTAATTCCACCTCATATATGAGTTGAAAGAGAGTGACAACTAAAGGAGCATTTCAGTGGACCAGAGTTTGGGCTGTATCCAAGGGTTTCTGCTCAGCAAAATGAGCTAAAGAGATCCTGTTCAGCCCTGTCCTTCCCCAGAGGAGAGACAGCATCTTTCTGTTACATCCCCGAGCTGTTAAAATCAGCCTAAGTTGCTGACTGTGAGATTCATTGGCCCAGAAGAAAGGGATGTGGTGGTACAGTTACGCAATGACAGTTTTCCTTGGGAAATCTTTGGTCCTTTTGATTCAAACAACTTAGTATTCGTCTGTCTCCTGGAGTTATTGCAACAACTGTCTTTTAAGAAAGACTTCAGGGTGATGGGATATTGCTCACAGGATACAGGTGAGATAAGTGGGCCTTTGTTGGGGAGAAGGTGGGGGAGAGGGATGGTTTCTAAATGCTTTGTTTGGGTCTCGAGTCCCGTGGCAGCTGGAATTATTGGTGTGCGGGAAACAAGATTTTAATATTTAATCTTTGACATGGAATTCACAGTTTGGGGGAGACATAGTTTTAAACTATTTGCTATAAATCAAATATTTGTATATGGAAATAGCATTTGATTAGAAGCTGTCTACTTTTCTTCAGCAGACATAAGGGCTCTGGTTTCAGAGCATCCGTCTTAATATGTTTATCTTCAGAGACATCCAGAAAGTTTTACCACAGAAAAGTGATATGCAGAGATTAAATGACTCTCCCAAAGTCATATAGGAAGTCTGTGGCAGAGCAAGGAAATGAATCCACATCTCCTGAATCCTTGGCTACTATCATGGCCACTTTTTTTCCCCCTGCAAAACAAATCCTATGTTAGAATTTAAATTTCTGGGTGTACCTCAAGTCTCATTGGGAGTCCGGCTCCATACATTTAGTAGGGTCACGGTGAATTTTATCCAAAGCTCTTCTGACTCAGAAAGCGGAAAAATAAAGTAGGTCTTTTATGTAACTGTGTCAGAGGCAACTTAGACAGCAGCCAAGCCTTTCAAGGAAAGTGGATTTCCCTTGTGTGTTCTGGCTTATAAATCCTGTCTCTTTTATTTTAGGAATATAATTGTTGCACCTTCCAAAACAACACGCAAGAAGCCAACTGCAACAGTCAGTGTCTTGTGTGCCTGTAATGGTCTTGGCCAATGCAAGGAAAGAGGGGTTGATATAAAATTAATGAAAAGGAAAGACAGATAAACCAAAACAAGTGGGTTTAATCACTACAAATAACTCACTTTTGGCAAGACATCATCTGTTGGGTGTACATAGATGAGTCATTTTGTCTCTTGTGATCACTCTAATCAAAGGGGAGGACTGGACCCTTCCTGATGCTGATTCAGTCCTCCTGAGATAGGTTTCTAAAATAAGTGTGATGAATCATTTTCTAGCAGCTCCTGTCTCCCTTCACTGACTGAAGAGGACCTTACAGTGGACACATTGACACAAGAGAAAAGCCAAACATTATTTCTCTCATGTAGGTGCCAGTAGCAAAGCTTGTCCTAAGGTGGAGGTAAAGCGATTAAGGCATCTTTATACTTTTCACTCTGATTTTCTCCAGTCACAAGTTCATCTGTAGACATTGCCTAAGAGGGGAAAAAAAAAAAAAAGAGATGGTGAATGAAAGAATGTCCAAAATCTTGAAATTATTCAGAAGACATTTTCTTATACATAAATATCACTTCCTGACTCCATGTACACTTAAAATTCCTCATGAAAGTAAAATCTGTTTAATCACTTGTATTTCTTCTTCAGTCAGTTAATGAAGGAAAGTGATAAACATGAAGTAAAATCAGAATTTTCCCTGAAAAGACACTGTGTTGTAGAATCTTTTACTTCTCCAGAAAATCCTGTTTGTCACTTGTCAATACAGAGAAAGGACATCAAAACTCATAAATAGATGAGCTGTTGCATCCTTTTACCAGGACATCAGTGACCAACTGCTTCTGCTGCCTAAGGTAAATAAGTTCTTTTAGGCAAATGAAAAGAAGTAGCTGCCTCTAATTTCCTTTCACTTTCCAGGTCACCTTTCACCCAACATCATCTTTTTTAAGGTTTCCATTTAGGGCATTTTTCACTTTAGAATCTTTCTTCAACCATGTGATTTGAGAAGAAATGTCTTACCATTTATACTGCCTAATGTCTAGCACAGCAGCACTTGGGTATTTCTGAGTGCTACATATATATTTTTAATTAGTACAAATATAAAATAATATATTGGTATTGATTTAACAAATATAAATGTTAATATTAATAAATATGCTACTAATGAATATTTTAATAAAATACAAACATAAGGCAAATGACAAACCAACCTAAGTGATAACAGTATCCACAATGCAAAAGCCCATTGCAACACCAAAAAACAATTTCTATCCCATGATGTCAGGAGTCTCATTCCTGCTTTGAAAGTCTGTAGATTTGTGTAGGTTTAATATCAAATTAAACTTTGAGGAAATTTCTGCAGAAATGCACTTAGGAAAAATGTGATTCTTTCACTTTAAATTCTAGAAAAAAAATGGGAAAAAAAATCATACTTTTTCCATAATGATTGTGCAGCTGTAGAATAATCACATAGTTCTCTGCTAATAGTTGTTAGTTAATCCTATTTTCCTAGGGAACTCTTTCTGCCTTTTTCTTTTGCATTGTTTACATTTTTGTTCTTCCTTTCTTAGCTGTTCTGCTGGTGCAGGTTCTTGCACCTGAGCAGCACTGGGAACCACCCACGCTGCTTCTGATGAACTCACCAGTAAAGCTGCTGACTCCAAAACATCCTCTGACCTCAGGATTCCCTTCTGGCAGTGCAAGAGCTGAGCTCACATCATTGGGCAAAGACAAAACAGGAACCCAGCTTAAAATAGTAGATGATGCCATATAGATTGTCTGGGTTTTATTTTTAATTGGGTCAACCTTGTGCCAGTGAAAGTGATGGCTGAGATGTCCATTTAAAGTCATAAAGTGATTTGGGCTTGCTGGTGAGGACCATCTCCCTCCAGGCTGTGCCAGGGTAACCCAGTCCAGAGCTACTTCCAAGCCTGACCTTCCATTCTTTCTCTTAATATCTCTCCACATCTTTGACCGTATCTGCTGTTACCTTTGCAGTGTGCCTCAGTCCCAGCTCATCCCTTCTGCCTGTTCTTCCTGTCCTGTCTGTCTCCCAAATCCCCTCTTCTCCCTCCTGCTAATTCTTCATAGCACTCTGACACAGCTATAGGAAGGCATTTCCACTGCAGGGTCATTTGGAATGAATAATTCCCAGTTATTTCATCTGCAGCACTGTGGGTCACTTGGAGACGAAACTGAAACATTCCAAACCTGAACGGGAAATTACCAAGCCTGGTGAAGAAAAAGCAGATGTGTACAACACGTACAGTGCACCTGGGTTTTCTTCATTAGGAAAGCAACAGACTTATGCTCTTTTTCAATGAAAATACAGTAGGTATCATTTCTTCAGACAACAGATATTAAACTGTGGTGATTGAAGCAAACCATAGTTTTTACTTGCAGGAATAGATAATTTACACTAAAGAATATTTAAATCATTGTCCAGGGAGAGCTCAGAATCCTAAATAACATTGATTTTTAAGAGAGACTGGGACACCAAGAAACTCTAGCGGTTTGATAAGAAACTGATAATAGTTAAAAATTCAGTTGGGACAGGACAAGATGAGCCTGACACTGATCTTACCAAAATCACAGAGAGGTTGCTATGTGGCACTACCCAAAAGGAATGCAGAAATGGTACCATCAAGATGAAAGTTATGCTGCCATAAAAATCTTGTGATTCTTTTCTGATTATTTCCTTTTTTTCCAAGACTACAGGGTTGATGGTTAGACACAGCTGTGTAGACATAATGCTTTTAGCATTCCACAAAGCATGTAATCCCACGTGACTTGTTTTTACATCTGGAAAATCAATAAACAATGCTAGCAAAAGTGAATATCAATGTAGCTCATGCAAATATAGAAAAAGTTAACAGATTACAGCAGATTTTGTAAAAAATAAGATCTTCATCCACTACTGCTAACTCTGGTATCTCATGGGCTCCTTTTCCTGGCTGACTGCTATTCAGTGTTTTCATCAGAGATCTCAAAGATTATTAGCAAAATAAAAAATATGTGCATTAACAGGTAGTAGAACTGCAAGTGATGCCATATTAACCTGGGTACAAATAACAGAGATCATAGGGTAGGGTGGGCTTATTAAAACAGATGCATTTTAAACCCTGTGAACCAAGAGAGGCGATCATGACTTTAAAACAGGCAAGTCAATGCTGCAAATTCGTAGCTCTGGAAAACAGGATTCTAACAAATGGTTCTGTGTGCGTTCTAGTGATGTGTTGAGACTGTCTCTATTGATATAATTTTTGGTTACAAAAGGAAGAGACAACTGAGTAGAAAAATAAAAGGAATATTACCCCTCTATCTGGCACCAGGGAGAGCTTTTTGGGAGTCATCTCTCCAGCTGGATGTCTACCCTGGCAAAAGAATGTAGAAAAACGGGAAAGTGTTTAGAAAGAGCTGTGACAATGACCCGAGATTACAAATACTGGTTTAGAAATACCACAGCCTGAAAGCAATTTCATGTAATAGATAGCTTTCTAATCCATCAGGACAGGACATAAACAAGATTCAGTGACTGGAAGCTGCAGTTAGACATAATGCAGACTAGAGGTTTGCCTTTTTAACAGGGTGGCAAATCAGCCATTGGAATTATGGTGCTTTGTCTCTCAGCTGAGAGCTTGAAATCCAGCCCAGGCCTGGACACTTGGCCTCAGTCAGCCTGAGCTCTGGGCTTGAAGCAGAAATTTCTGGGAGAGATGCTGTAGCCTGTACCATGTAATAGTCAGTATAATTTTTAATTTTCCTGTGCAGCTTTTGAAAACTCTGAAAAACTCCGTTTAATTGTTGTGGAAAACAGGACCAGAATTCTCGTGTCTTCAGGAGAGATGTGGCCATCCACTCCAGAAATACAGTCTGCAGAACCAGAGAAGGGGAAGAGTTTTATGAGGAATGTGCCCCACTGGATTGTTTAAACTCACTACCTCTGTGGCAGACCTGAATGAGGTTTTAATATACATTAAAATGATTCCGTAGGCAGTTATATACTGTGAAGCCAAAACATTTCCTTTCCTCCCCCTTTACCTCCTCCCAAGCCCTAAGGCTTTTGATTTACAGTAGAAAAACGGAGCCAGTAAATCTATACTGTTCTATAAACAGGGCAGCACAATGTGTGTTAAAATTCTGGGCAATTTCTTGTAATCGTATGCACTTAAGTAAAATTTACATGACCATTATGGGCTGCTCTTGGGCAATGGCTCTTTGTCAGCCTATAGTGATTAGCACATCGGTGCTGCCAGGACAAAATTCTGTCAGCACCACAAGAAGCAATTTCATCAGGTTTCTTTTTACACAGGCTTGCGGCTCGCACTGGCCCTGCAGCCTACTAGATTTTTTTTTTCTTTTTCCCCTAGCCATGCAGTCTGACTCTTCAGATGGAAATTAAAACAATTTCAAGAATGAGGAGTTCTATCCTGTTTCTAAAAATAGCCCTGATCTTCAGCAGGGGATGTCATTCCTTAGCCATGTGCAACAAAGATGACCTCTTTGTCAGGTCTAGCCTGCAGCAGGAGGTGTCTGCTCCTGGTCTACTTTTACATGGGTTCAAAAATAAACAGGCAGTTCCTCTGGCTGGCCTCCCTCTCCGAAGGCAGGCAAGGAACATTCTGTACAAGGAAGCACTCACAATCATTCGAAGGGCCAAGTCTAATGAAGTTAATTGATGCATCAAGGACGTGTGTTAAGCATTTAACTAACATGTTCATGGGTTGCACAGCTACATATTATATTAGTGCACAGTAAACACGGTGCCATACATTTGGGATACCCTACGGACGTGAGTTGAAAGAGAATGCATTTATTTTTGCAAAATGGAGTCTTTGTGCTCAGATCTGAAACTTATGTAACATGCCAGGGACACCAGAATATATCACTTTTCTAAAAACAGTTGAGTAAACCAGAAATGTGTGTGATATTTAACAGAAAAAAAAAAAAGGTGAATTTAAAAAAGGGTCACTTGAGTCCTATATGAATTACATCTTTTAGAAAAACAAAACAGGGAAAGGAAAATTTTAAAGTTTAAAGCAATGTGAAAGTAATTGCAATGTGAGCATGATGGAAAATTAACCCCTCTTTTAACAACCTTTAGTATCTAGAAATTAGAAAACTACATTACAGCAGCAGGCTTACTGGGAGAGTGAAATTTGAAGTGAGGAATGGGTGTCCAGTGCCCCATTCCAGCAGCGCAGAAAAATTAGCTGGAGTAAAAGAAAATTGCACATTAAAACATGTTTTCTTTGTGAGAGAGATGCTCAGTACTGTTAGAACAAAAATCTGGATGTGTAACTTTGACAATTAGCTCCATTAAAGTGAGTGGTGACACTAAAAATATGTTATTCCTGTTGCTGGCTTATGTGAGCAAAGCTCATCTCCACACAGAGAGAGAAGCACAAGGAGAAAAAGGCAAGAAGGGCAACCCAGGTAAAACACTGACATGGATACTATTCCAAGAGACATCAACCCCTCAGTGGCTCATCTCCACACACGGGGAGGAACAGAGTGGGGGAACCCCAAAAACCTCCTTGGAGAAATGAAGCCTCACACTGGCCGCTCCAAGGGCAGCCACAGGGGCTCGCCAGCCCCAGCCCCATCACCCGCCAGTGGCACCAAGCGAGATGAATCACCCAGAACACCTCTCCAGGCCACCTCACAAACTGGGGGGTCACAGCCTGGGGGAACGGGACACTTTACAGGATGCAGGGGAAGGACATCTTGTGTCTGTACAAAACTTATGGGGTGTTTTGTGGACGAAACAAAAGCTGGGAATGGCAGAAATCAAGGCGGTTTGGGAAGGCGGAAGTGTGGAAATTAGGGAGGAAGAGGAAAAAAGGGGCTGATGTAAACTGTTTCTTGCCCATACACTTTTCCAGCTGTGCCCTCTGCCTGGCCATCCCAGTCTGTCCTGCCTTCCCAATACACACACTGCTCCTGTGGGCTTGTCTGTGTTTGGGGATCTGAGTGGCAACCACTGAGAGGAGACCAGGGGCCCAGATTGGTGCTGCTTGGTGCTTCTTATGATGAAAAGCAAGACCAACTTTCCTTGTGAGGAACAGGTTATCTTTCCTCCAAGAGTGTTAAAATTTAATTTAAATAATTGCAGAACTTAATTTTCTGGAGTAATGATTGAATAAAGAACTTGAACATGGACTTTAACAGAAGAGATGTGGAGAAGTACCCAGAAGAGTGAGTGTGACTGTAGGTACATTATTCAGTGATTTGCTGGGTCTTGCTAAGTATATTTTCTTAAAAAAAACCCCAAACAACCAACCAACCAGATTCTGGCTCACTGGGCACATCATATGGAAAGCATTTAGCAATAAATGTTGGTGTCATCATACAGACATTTGAACCGAGAGTGGTAGAGTGAGTCCCTCCTCTGCCACAGTCTTCCTGTGTGAGCTTAGGTCTGCTGTTTAAATTCTCCACACTGTGGTTTTCCCAGTAAAAGGGAAATTAATTTACTTATTTGTAAAGGTGAGATGTAACTGCCCTTCCTTAACTCACAGGAATTTTGTTTGAGGCTAAAAGATGGTATGGGGTGACGTGCTAAAAGCTGTGCTGCTGAGAATGACACAAGTGGGTAGGTGAAATGAGAGTCTGCATAGAAAACCAAAATCTTTACTAGTGAACTTTGTAGAGGGAGGTGCTTGGACAAGCTGAACCGATAGAAAACTAGGTTGTCATTGTTGATTGTTTTTTTATAGAGCTTTTAATTAGTTTTTCTCCGTTTAAGCATTCTATTTATCTCCATGTTTCCCATTTTTTCTTTCCCTTTTTTTTCTGGCACTGAAGCCACCATTAGGCATTTGAGCCAGAGAATCCCAGATCTAAACTGTTTCAAAGACTGGAAGATGAGGGATGAAAACAGTGTTTTGGCTCCCAAAATGTAAGGTCAGCTGGGGATTCAAATTCCACTGAGTTTCAGATTGTGTGATTGTGAGATTCCAGTTCAAGCTCATCTCTCCAGTCATAAGGTGGAATTCATGACATTAAAATTCTTTCCACAGCACGAAAGGGATGTCATCATAAACACTACATTATGACTTCCCTACAGGTTGCTGCAGAAGAGGAAACTAACCCAGGAACAGCAGAGACATTTAAAAAACATCATGACCTTTGAGTAACAGAAAACATGGGAAAATCTAAGTCTTAAAGAAACTAATTTGATTCTGGTTTGGCACTCTGTGCAAATCCCTGCATAAAGAGAAGCTTAGGCCAGGGATTTCTACTCTGCTGCCTCTTTAAACTTCAGGCACAGTTTTGCATATAAATGTTCTAAATCTGAGATCTTCGTGTATCCTAAACCAGGCATTGATGCTTCTAAAGTGTAGCAATTAATTAGGAGAGTGTCATTGTGAGAAAGGCAACCACAGTAACGCTCAAGTTCTGAATCTGGACATGGAAAAAATAACAAAGCAGAAACAAAAACAAAGAAAAGAAACAGTCTGTTGGAGCCTTTCTAAAAATCATATGCAAGAATCCAGATGGAGAGAGTGCTGGCTTCTGTTCATGTCTAACATGATCAGCAGATAGATGAGTGGCTTGGAGACAGGAGAAGTGGGCTAGAGAATGTGCCAGACTGCTAGCTGGGATTTCAAGGATTGTTTGTGGTAAGCCACAGTTCAGATCTTTTTTTGCTGTGGCCTGAGTGCTGTCTTAGAGACCATGAATGGAAACTTAAGGACCAAATATTTTGGGGCTGGTCATGATTTCAAGATAGTGATCCCATTTTCCAACCTGTAAGCCATTTCCCGTTTAAATCTTGTGAGTACCATTGGATCAAAAAACGAGCCAGTCTCACTTCACCAAAAGGTTTGTAGCACACAGACCAGGGTGCTAATGATGGAAAGGGCTACACAAGTATTCTCCTCTTCCCAAGCTTTAAACTTTTCTTGTAATTATCTTTCAATTCTCCTCACCCTTAACTACCCCAGGGTTTGGGCTGGGGAAAGTCTCTTTCTCTTTGCATCTCCCTACCCTGCAGCTACTGGCAATGCTCTTAGCCTCCCACCTTCTTCTCCCAGTGGGCATTTTATGCTTCAGTGGTCATTTTCAGTCTGTGAGATTCTGTCCGGGCTTGTCCAAGCGGTTTAGACTCCTTCCTTTTCCCTTTCACCACTGCTGTTATGTAAGGAAGCAGTGAAAGACAAACCTGGTAAAATTCCTGCTGTGAGTATGTGTGGTCAGGCTTTTGTGGACAAAAGTGGTGGTTTCCTATTCCCAGAGTTGCTAGAGTGCAGAATAAAAAGGATGAAAGCCAAAAAGGACATGCAGTGTTTATGCCATCCAAAGCATCTCAACCCTTTGGTTGGTGTCAGGTCCATTGACTCAGCCACGGACTTTTTCTTATTTGCTCAAAGAGAGAAACTGCAGTCACAATTTGACAGGTGGCAAGGTTATCGTCCTTTCTTTCTGTATTCTCTGGAATGTCCAATTCTGCTTGCTTAGACCATCCCAGGTTCTCAGCACAAGAGCAAGATCTGGAAAGGATTATTTGACATTCTGATTTGCAGAGGAACCTGAACTAACCCAGAAAATGAGGAACCAATTGGCCTGCAGCTTATGCTTTTTAATCTGTTAAAAATCCTCTACTAAATGGGAAACACCGGGAAAGGCAAGGTTCCCAGATGTTGGAATGATGTTCCAGAACCCTAGGGAAAAATAGTCATTAAGGCCTGAGTATTTACTGCAGATGTCAGATTGTTTTATAGGCTTGATTCAAAGCCCATTAAAGTCAACAAGCATCTTTATCTTGACATGTTTTGGATGAGGCCTATGCACATGGAGGGGTCTTAAGTGACAGCTGGGCTGAGCAGGACTGATAGAAAATCTTTAGAGAGTGAGTGTCATGGAAAGGGATTTCCAAGCAGAACACCCATGGAGTATTTCTGTCTCTATACTCATGCCATGGGTTATCAGGTACACCACTCCAGAAAAGGGCCCAGCACCCTGTGCCTCTTAGTGCTCCAGCACCATCTACAAGCTGGATAGGGAGAAAAGCCCTTTTCCGGTTGGATTTCCCCTTTAGCACAGCTTTATGTGCTTGTATAATAGGAAACAGCCCTTTCTATTTCTGTTCAAGCTCCGGAGGCTTGGATTTTCCCCAGAATTTTTGATTAACAGCTGAGCCTAAATCAGAGCTGCCTGGGGTCTCCTTTGCCTTACTGACACATCATAATATCCTTTCATCTGTTATTCCAAGCCAGTTCCTGGTTCTGTCAAGCAGCTCACTCTCTCCAAGAGAGACCACGTCAGTCCCTCTCTCTTTCTTAGACCTTCCTGAGCTGTTTCAAAGTGGGATTTCCATTGCAACAGGGAAAACCTCTTTGTTTGACTGCCTCAGAACCAGACTGCAAAGGACACTGGATTATGCAGGCTACAAGATGGATTTTGTTAAAGGTAATCAGCTTCTGTATGCTGAGGCCCACTTCAGGTTTACCTGGGGGGCTCAGGGGCCAACACAGTAAAGCCACAGGAGTGGCTTTTCACAGCATCTCATGTAAAATAAAGCACTCCCACAGCACTAGCTGGGGTCTGTACATTATTCCTCACCATCAGTCATACAGAGAAAATCCCTCTGTGTGGTTTGAACTTGAATAGATTCATTTCTTGGAGGTGGAGGAGACAAGACTAAACCAAATAAAACTCATTTGCAGTTTTATATGGGCTGCCATTTAATCATCCCTGAATTAACTGAGTTACACAGGATTTTTTTTTTTTCTGTTTCTGGAAACTTGGTGCAGCTTGATAGCACTGGCAATGTAAACAGCAAAAACTGTAAAAGGTGAGTGGCAAAATGGTAAGATTACTCATGCGTGAACTGCATGAGTAGGAATGCAGCCAGAACAAAGCCAAAGCTCAGATGGAGTTGAAACTATCAAGGAAGGTAAGAATCAGAAGGTTTTGTGTGTACATTGGTGGAAGAAATGGCAAAGACAGCATGAATCCATTGCTCTGTGGGTTCAGGGTCCCAGTGACAAGCTACAGGGAAAAAGATGTAATATGCAGCTGAGATTTCACATGTGAGACTTGTCCTCAGGCTTCCCGAGTTTCTGAGCCTTCTATTACAGTCTGTCAGTACCCACAGGAAAAAGAGCTGGGGATCCCTTCACCCCACTGAGGTGCACAGGTCCATCACATCACATAAGGGGGCATCTGAGGCTGCTAAAGGAGCTGGGTGATGTCACTGAGGAGCTAATTTCTATCCCCTTTGACAGGTTTTGTCAAAGAGGGAAAATTCCTAATGCCTGGCCAAGGGGGAAAATTCCTAATGCCTGGCAAAAGGCAGGTGTGGCACCAACCCCCCAAAAAAGGTAAGAAGGATCCAGGGTACTTGTAGCTGGCCATCATAACTTCAGTCCTTGGTAAAATTGGGGAGCAAATGCTCTGAGAAGCTACTTTTAAACACATGAAGGATGAGAAGGTAACTAGAGGAAGCCAGCATGGATTTACCAAGGGAATGTGTTGCCTGTCCAGCTTCATTGCTTTCCATAATAGGGCCTGACATTGTGGACAAGGGGAAAGAGAGGGATGTTGAATGCCCTGATTTTCATCAGGCCCTCAACACGGCCTCTTGTAGTCTCACAATGAGTTATGAGATCTTGTGAGATACAGCTGAAGAAGATAACTGAGTAAGATTTTACTATTACTCTTCACCCTTAAAACATCATATCAGACCCTGAACCATTCCCTAAATGACATACCAGAATAGTCCCTTTGCACCTGTTTCATTGTGGGACAAGATGGACAGTGGCTGTTCTAAGGAAAGCTAAGACCTTCCCAAATACAGAATCTGCCACCTAACTGGAGTCATGTGGAGACAGCAGTGGATGAGACTAGAAAGAAAAGAGTGTTTAAAATGCTTTGCCCTCTGGTTATCCTCAGAGAAGACTACAGTTCAAAAGAGAATTTGGGCCAGAATAATTTAACACAGCATTTATTTAAGCTGCCCAAATGTCACCCAAACTCATTCCTACAAATGTCACCCAAACTCATTCCGACCTCCAAGTAAGCACCACTTAAAATCAGAGGGACATAATGATGAAGGAAAACCATCTTCTTCCCACTCCATCAACCCAAACTCAGCATTGAGGAAAGCTCAGCCAACCCCCAAGCAGTTGGACCCATTGAATATTCTTCCAGAATGTCACATTTATGCTTTAAATGATGCTGGCCATGTTTTCTGACATTTTTCCCTAAGGATACATATCTGTCCATCCTGCCTCCTAATGACTCATGGAAGTTTCAGATGTTTCATTAACAAATCCATAACTGACAATTATTTTGCTCCTTCTTACACAAAGTAGGACAGTCAGGTAATGACTTCAACCATAAGCTCGCTCAAACTGACTGGAATGTAAACACCAGAGACATGGGACAAAACTATGGAAAGGAAAAGAGGAGTAGGACATTACTGTAGTGTTAAATTTTGCCTGGGTATCTAAACAAAAATAGGGTTTTTTTCTGAAAAAATGTGTCTTCTCACTTCCTATTCAACACTTCCATTACATAATGTCAAGTATGTCAAAACATCTCCAAATTCCTTCATGCTGACAATCAGGTTATACTTGCACAAAGTTTGTGTGTGTCCTTCTCTGGCAGATACCAATTAAGTGTCACTGTTTTAAACGCCATTTTTAGAGCTAGCTTTTATTTGTTGCCAGATGAGGTCACAAACTGCTTCCTGTCAGTTGCTAGACATTTTCCTAAAACTCAGAACTGACAGCAGACGCGCTTTCTGTTGATCGCTTGATTGCTTTATGTAAAAGGAGGGAGGTGTTTGGGGAGACGTGAAGCCATGGGACATGGGTGAAGAGGTTGGGAAATGTTCATCCTCTAAGCAGTCCTTGCAGCACAAGAAGATTTCAGCCACTCCAAGCCCCAAGCTTGGAGTTTAAGTGTGGATCTTTCAGGACGTCAGGGTGCTTTATCACCACTTGCCACAGCGCAGCCTTCATGTTTCACACAAGTTCCTTGCCCAGAATCAGATTTCTCTATAATCCCCCACTTTTACCCAGAGGCAAAGTACCAGAGAAAGGTTGCAGTCCTGTGCTGCAAGTACGGCCTCACGACGTGACCCTGGGTTACTTCCAGGGAACTCATTTCTCCCCATCCCGGCAAGACTGTAGCACCCCATCACTCTCAAGGTGGGTGTCAGGAGACATCCCAGCATTTTCCCACTCATACTGTCTATGGTCTGTTCATGCGAGGACCTTCTGTTTATTCCCCAGAGTCCCTGTGTAAACTAACACTAACTCTTGTTCCCCTGTGGTACAGGCAGCCCATAACTCTCACAGGCCTCGGAGTGAAAGGCTGGGGGAACATTTGCCAGCTGAACCAGGTGATATCCCCCGTCACACCCGCTCTAGAACTCTGACAGACCAGGTTAAGTGTGATATTGGCATCCGCTACATCTGCACAGGCTGACACAGTGCTTTAAATCATCTGAGACATCAAGATGAGACCCTAGTTGACAGCATGAAAAAATAGCATTTTTAAAAAACGCAAGAAAAACTAGTTCCTCTGCAAATTACATTCTGTTCACCGGGAAAGGGAAAGTTTCCCCCACAATACTTTACCATCTGAAAAAGACAATTAATCAAACACAGCTCCTGGTATAAAGTGCAAATCAAACCTTCTCTGAAGCAGCAGTTACCAGATTGATTCTATACACAAAAGAACCTCTCAATGAAAATGGCTTAAGACAGCAAGTGAATGGAAATAGCACAAACTAATTTGGTGACCACCTGATCCCAATCAACCCATCCAGATGAGATTTTGTGGGACGCTGTTGTGAAGACAGAGGGTTTTCTATCCCATCTCTTTGGAGAGTATGTAATCTTGAAAAAACCTTTGCAGTGTCATTGCTCAGCATGTGTCTTTGAGCAGGAGAGCTTAGATGGCATTGTTCTTCACTCCTTCCACAACAGTGGTCTCTGCAAGAATGAAGCTGAGGGGCTTAAAGAATAAAGTGTTATTTATTCCATGAGGGATAGCAATGCAGTACTTTCCCTCAGAGTCCCCTTCACACCTTTGCAGACAATTCATCTTGTTCCCAAAACAGCTATCAGACCCAAGTCCATGCATTAAGGAAGAGATCATGGATCCAACCTCACTCTGAGGGCAGAGAGGAGCGGGATCTGGAGGGACTGCAGCAGCAGTGAGGAGTGTTTGTTAGTTCTCACAGGTGGAGTCTGACTCTCAGAAGCTGCCAGCTAATTCCAGCATCCAAAGAAGGCTCATGAAGATGGTGAAGGACCTGGAGGAGAAGCTGTATGAGGAGTATCTGAGGTCACTTGGATTGTTCAGCTGGAGAAGACTGAGGTCAGAGCTCACAGCAGTTCTGCAGCTTCCTCACGAGGGGAAGAGGAGGGGCAGGCCCTGATCTCTGCTCTGTGTGACCAGGGACAGGACCCAGGGAATGGCTGGAGCTGTGTCGGGGAGGGTTAGGCTGGATATCAGGAAATTTTCTTCCCCCAGAGGGTGGTGGGGCACTGAACAGGCTCCCCTGGGAATGGGCACGGCCCCAAGGCTGCCAGAGCTCCAGGAGCATTTGGACAACGCTCTCAGGGATGCACAGAGTGGGATTGTTTGGCTGTCCAGTGTAGGGCCAGGAGCTGGACTGGATGATCCTTGTGTGTGCCTTCCAACCCAGAAAAGGCCACTGATTCTGTGAACTCACTACAATACCCACCTCTGTGTATGCCAAAGAACATCCCATGTCTTGATGCCTTCTATGCTGCTGAAGCTCTTCTCAGTTCAAACTAGCACCGTGCACCAGCACAAGCCCCAGTTCACAGTCCCCCACCAAAAGGATTTGGCAGTGTGTGCACTCTGAAGTTTTAGGTCAAACACACCATTCCCACATTCCTTGCAGCTCCCCTTCGGTTCCAGGCTGTGTGGTGTTTGTGGCAGGAGTACATCAGCTGTTTATAGACCACAGTGGATGGCTGCAGAAAGATAAATCACATAGAGCCTCCTTTGTCTCACATACATACCAGGCTTTTCAAAAAATCCACTAAAACATACTCACACATCATGAATTCGGGATTTTGGGAGTATCAGGGATTATTACGTTAAGACTCTTCACTCACTGACTTGCACAACATCTCATGGAATAGATCTGGATCTCTCATTGAAACCTGCCTATGACCAGTCATTGATCTTTTCACTTTTTCCCAAGCACTTTGGTTGTACCACATTTTTTAATTATGAATATACTTGACTTAAAGTTGTATTTCTGCTCACTTCAATCACTTTTAAATCTGTCCCTGAATTCCCCTTGGAAATGCATGTGCAGTGACAGGGTGACTGGAGGAAACAGCCGTGCTAGTCTGAACATCTGTGAGATGTGAGTGAAAAAAAAGAGCAAGTTCAAGTTACCCCTCCTAAAAAAAGTGACAGATGTGAGTAAGAGGTACCGCTCATGAGACACCTCTGTGGAGTAAACATTTTGGAATAATATTCCAGGCAACAACTACAGAGGCTCTAACAACAGATTGACCAGCCATTTATTACATTTCAAACAAAATGACTCAAAGGAAAATGTTCCAAACAGGCACCACTGGGCATTTGACTCAGCCCAAGCAATGTTTTAACTATTTCTTTGCCACACAGCATACATGTGCCTCCTGTAACCCATACCCTTCTACATATGCACAGCACATCTGACCAGTTTTTCCACCACCTTTCTAAAGCCTGTAGCCATCACAGGGTGCTGTTGTTTCCTCTCAATGTGGGATGCCAGGTCCAAACTAATTATTTAGCTATTTTAAACTTTTTCTTATTTTGTTTCTTTTTTTTTCTTTTTCCCCTTTCTTAAATAACATTAGCATTCTGGGTTAGCTGAAGGGCTAAAAGCTGGTTTTAATTTAAATATAAATAAAACCAGAAGTGACTGTGTGATTGTACTAAAAATAAATTGTTTTCTGTTCTAAATGTTTCACTGATCTTAAAATTGGGGGAGGAGGGAAACTGGACAGGATGTCCAACTCTTTTTTAGTCTGAGGGTGCCTCAAATCTGTGGCATTCTGTCTCCAGAGAAGTGGGTCGTTTCTGAGATACCATCACTTTATCTGGAAATGTATTTACCACACTTTACCAGCACATCTATTCAGAATGTGGTTCAGAAATCATGAGGGGAAATCACACACTGTTAAGACAGAGCATTCTTGAGCGAGCCCCAGTTATGGCAAATTCAGCAGCAGAAAAAGAGGCTGTGGTGAGCGCAGTTACTGAAATTTTCCAAATAAATAAAGCAAACAAGTTGCTCCAGGAACAAACTCGTACCTATATGATTTATAATAGCAGGAGTTGGGCCATGAAGGCAAGACGAACCCAGTGAACCAGCAGTCACAGGCCACCCGTGGGCTGCAGGGCTGCCCACAGTGCCTTCGCTCCTTGTAACCAGTCCGTGACAGCTGGGACAGACCTCATCTGCTCTGAGGTGTGTGTGGCTTCTAGCAGTGCTCAGCAACTTCTACTGGCTTGCAGGCTGCTGATGAGCTCCAATGTGGGTTAGTACCAACAGGGAAAAATATAGGGATCCTATTTACAGCCTGCTAGCAGCGGATAGGTAAAAAAAAAAAAAAAAAAAGCCCTTCTCCAAAATCAATGTTTGCTTTACTGAGGGCCTCCTTAGGTGTACATTGGAAACAATTCTGTCTGTCTTCCACCACAGTTCAGTCACCCTACAGTTTGGTGTGCCAGCCAGTAGTAGTTAGCAGTCCAGAATCAACAGGTTTCTGCTGTTGAGCAGTACCAGATTATATTGGCCAAAAGCAAATGGAAAATATTAAATGTGACATGGGACCTGATGAATGGTGATAAAGAACAAAAAGTAAAGTAGGGACCGTGGGCACCTTGGCTTTTTTTTACCCTATTTGAGGCATGACACACTGGACCGCACCTCTGATGTGAGGAGTGTTTCAGCAACAGGACTCCTCCCCTGCAGCATAAACCAGCCCCTCCTCTCACTCCTCATCAGCCACTCTAAGCTCAAAGGATGTCACAGGACTGATTTTCTAGTCCTGTCACTGTGACCCTGTGCAATCATTTCATCCCGGGCAAAGCCACTAAAAAACAAAATCAGTGCAAACTCAGTTAATTTCCTTTGATAGCAGGAACTTTACCCTTGCTGTTCAAAACCATGGCTGGCCATCCGATGCACAGAGAATGAGGGAGAAGTGCAGCCTCTGAAGAGAGGCTGAAAGTAGGACCTGTGTATTTTTGCCTCTTTCTGATTATCCTGTCTACGTGTTAGTTCTCTGTGCCTGTACCTCTGCACATGAATTTCTCAGTGTGATGGGCTCCCACGTCCAGAAACTGTGTGTTACTAACTCTTGGCATTCTGATTTAAGGCTAAAATATTTTTTTTCTCTTTATCACTTTAAGTCAAGTTATGGGGTTCAAGTGCTACATACTCCATGTCCATTCTGACCTCATTCTTTGGATTCTAGGTGCTAATGGAAAGGTACTGTTAAGGCCCTTGCTAAGGGGTATCTGTTTTTTCTCAACAAGTCAGTGGAGTGACATTTCAGAACCACAAACGCTGTCGTGTTAGATTTGCTGCCTGGTTTACCAAGTGGCAGTGATGCCTTTTTGGGACTACCTAAAAACAGAGGCCAGACAAAATTGAGAGAATAAAAAGCGGTTGTATTTATTGAAGGGCCCTCAGGTACATTTAGGGCAGTCAAAGCCCACCCAGGGGCTACACCCAAAAATGGACGATGGGTCACAGGTTTTCATACTTTTGTAAGTTTGGTTCATTTGCATATCGGGGGTTAATCTTCCAATTACAGCTTCAGGTAATGAAGTCACTTACCCCAGGTTTGCTCCCCCCCAACCCACTGTTTACATTTCTCGGGGTCTGAGACAGAAAGGTGTCCTTGGTTTCCAGGTCTAGAGAGGAATTGTTTTGTCTGACCAAAATGG
>QWTY01022384.1:0-59426 GCA_008033365.1 Pseudorectes ferrugineus | reverse complement strand
TCTGGCTCTGGCACTGGCACTGGCACTGCATGCCATTCTCTTCCTCTAGACTATGCCCTTTCTCCTTCCTTCCTCCATTCTTATTCTCCCACCTTCTGACGGCAATAGAACAACTGTGTGAGATGAGGAAGGAGCTATGGGAGGCTCGCATTGGTTTTCCAGCCCTGCTGACACCACTGGAGTGGGGATCCACTTAAAGGAGCTGTCACTGAGGCTCCAATGTCAGTGCATGTCTGGTGGGTTGTCCTTGGCTGGCTCTGGATGCCCACCCAGCTGCTTGCTCGCTATCCTTCCTCAACAGGACAGAGGGACAAAAACGAGAAGAAAAAGCTCTTGGGTCGAGGTACAGAGAGCTCATCTTACTGTCAACAAAACAGAATCATTTTGGGGAAAATGAATTTAATTTGATGCCAATTAAAATTGAGTTGGATGGTGAGAAACAAATTAAAAATTAAAAAAAGCTTCTCTCCCTGTCCCCGTGTTTTTTCCCCAGGCTCAAATTCCCCTGTGGGGACACGCTGGCTGTGTCTGGCACAAGGCAGCCTCTGCAGCCCCCCTTCACCAAAACCTTGACACCAACACCCAATACAGTAGGTATTTACTATTATTTTATTATTATAAAGCTCCAAGTTCCAGCATCTAGAAGTTCACCTTTTGTTCTGAATCAGCTCTAACTTCTGCAGGTGGATTCACTGATCTATTCCTCTGCATGTTGCTGAAAAAACCGAGAATTTGCAGAACTACAAATTATTAAGTGCTTTTATATTTTTTTATTTTTGAAGACTAGCAGCATGTTTCTTATTTTGGTCACAAATGTGTAACCTTGCTATTTTAATTTTGTGTTTAGTGCAGTTTTGGCCTGTGCCATTTTTTTGGCCTTGCACTGTCTTTATGTCTAGGGAAATTTTTCTTGGATGCTCTTCATTTCTCTTTAGTGTTTGATACTGCTTTCTTTAGGGAAATAAACACAGTTTTAACTAGCCCTGAAAGTTGATAGCCCCTGTATGCTGATAACTCAAGATTGCTTTTTTGCAATAATTGCTTTTTTTTCTTGCTTGCCAGGTAAGTCTCAGACACTGAATTCACTTTGAAATGAGTGGGCCTCATACATGAGTAAAATCCACATGGCTCAGAATTATCACAGCAGTCAAAGGTCTGATCTGGAAGTGGTGAAAACGGGCCTTTCCCAGGGAACACTAAAACCCTGATTATTCTGAGCAAGTTTAGCTAGTTGTTTTTTAATTTTCCTCTAAGCTAATGATGATGAGCCCTTTGCTCCACCTTCCTTTTGCTCCCTGCAGTGCTGCTCTCCTTGGGAAATGCATAGCAGCAGAGCTACTTCACAGAACAATAAAAATGGCTCTCCAGCATGGCCATTTATTCATGTCTCACAGTATCTTACATGTCAAATATTGCAGCATTGGAAAAAAGAATATTCATACTTCACATTATTAACTTGGTCCTAGCCCAATATTAAAGCATTATTTATTTACAGTACTAAATGAAATCTTCTTACAATGCTGATGGATCATTATTCTTCTACAATTTTTCCCTTTTTTCCATTGAAAGACACAAGCTGCCTTTTGGTCTTGATTTGTACAATGAGAACCACTAATTTTCTATTACTTTTCCAGTCAATTCAGGATATGAATTGCATACTCCGTGTGCTCTAATGGGTCAAAGTCCATTGCATTGTCTTTGCTTTAATGAACTTTATGAGGACACAATAAGCTTTGAAAATTTGTATCTATGTCTGCTGAGAACCTGTGATTAGCCACTTTTATTTATGCTCTTTATTTTTAACCTTAGTTTAGATATATCCACAGGGTAACCAATAGGGAAAAGAATTACTACTTTTCCTCAGCAGTACCAAGCTTTCCATCTATTCATTGGCAATCATATTTAAAATACAATTGCTGAGATTTAAATCATGGATCCTGCAAATACATGTTTCGACCACTTCAGCTCTGCACATTTTATCTTGTTCTATTGTGTCAGAATGAGGTAAGACTTGGAATTTCTAATGTGAAGAAACCTTCCTGTAAACAGGACCATCGAGAGAAATCTGACACATGGAGCACATGTTGGTTCCCACGTTTTTGCCTTATCCTCAACCAAGCTGCCTAGCAGCCTGTCAGCTTGTTATGGAATGAGCCAAATAATGTGGGAGTGATTAATTCAGGGTCTGCAGGATTTTACTCACATTTGTGGCTGACTGTCAATAGGAACTAGTGAGGACTCCACACTCGAAACCCAGAGGCTACTGCACTGGGAGCTGGAGCAGAGACAATTGGTCAATTTTTTACACAAAGTTAAGTCCTTCTGTTTTCTAGTGTATCCTACAGCAGTGACATTTGTTCGTGGAAGGGGCGATGCCTTTTCTTCTGTATAATCTAAATAAAAAATGTTTGCCGAGAGTTTTGAGGTTACATGATATAGAACAGCGCAACAGAATGGCACAATGTTTATGTTGTCTCATTAGTACCAGAAGACTGTAAGACCCCAAATGAAGATGGCACTAGTGCAAAGCCACCCTGCAAATTAGCCCCAAGCCCTCACCGTGAGGGGCAAGTGAAGTTCCGACCATGTCACTGAGGTTAACAGCAGGACAGGAGAAGCAGGGCAGAAGTGTGACACCCTCCTTCCGGAGAGCCACATTCCAGCCATGGCTACTCCCCTGGTGATTGTATCACAGAATTTACAATATTTGATGTTTTCTTTAACACCATACCTCTTATGATTCTGGACATCTCAGATCTCATAAAGGGGAAACAAGACTTTCCAGCACTTGCATTTCCAGCAGAAAGCTTGAATGTTAAGAAGTTAAAAACCATAAAGCACCATAAAAAAGCATGATTATTTATTATTAAAATGACTAAAACCACTGTGACTTTTAAAAATACATGAAGACCTTGGCACATTTGATGACAATGTTTGACCAGGATTTTATAGCATTGTCAAGCACGTATATATTGGGGCACTATTTAATGAGAGGAAAACACAAGGGTAGAAAGTGGTCAATTCCTCAAGCCTGTCAAAAAACTGCACACAAGTTGAATAATATGTGATGCCATTTCTGCAAAAAACCCCGAATTCCTAAATTGAGGAGGAAGAATTCTGTCCCATCAGCCGATTTCAAGCATTAAGGACAAAGGACTCATGTTTGAAGATGTGCAGTAAGATCCACACCATACCTGTCACTAGAAGAATGACAAAAGTTTTGCAGTATTGGCAACCTCCTCCTTTCTCTATGCAAAGACATATCAGAAGTTTTCACTAATAAAAAAGAACGCAGAATTCAAGATCTTTCCAATTTTTCTTTCAGTATAGTATCTGAAGTGAGTTTAACATGACGCACTAGAGGCAGCTACAGAAAATTCAACATTAAAAGGCCAAGACAGTAGCACAGCATGTTAGGAACCACTGCTGAGTGCCAGATGTATCCTCACTGGGCAAGTGTGTGAAAACATTTCCCTCCAAGACTCAGAACATTACAGTCTATGTAAAGTGGGGGAGTTCCCCCTGCAAATTTGGAGTAGAATGATAGATTTGCCTAAAGAAGTTGACAGGATGGTGTCTTTGGAGATGGAAGCACCATGTTTCCAGATGGACTCCAGGCTGGAATACTTTTCAGTGTTTTTCTTCATCAGACAGTCCTTTCTGATGGTTGTATAGCTGACTTTCCCTCGAAGCTCTATTGTGAAGAAGGCAAGGCATTAGCTAGAAACAATGAGCAAAGTCCCAGCCTTGCTATTTAACAGCAGGAGTAAAATCCATAGCAAACTTTGACTTGCAAAATCCGCAAACACATCTGTTCCGATTGATTTCTGGATGCTTTTGTAACAGTATGTATTTTTTTCAGAGCACTGTGAGAAACATGATTGACCAACAGGCTTTCTTGATTAATAAAACCAAACCAGTTGGCACTCCAGTTTTGCCTTCTTTAAAGGAAAAATGCACGCATTTCACTGAGCAACATGACAGAAAGTCTACAAAATGTGGATCAACTCTTGCTATAATGTAGAAAACCTTTTTTAAAGTTGTTAACTGACATTTCTAAGCTTTGTCCTGGAGATGGCCATAATTAAATTTTGCATAATACCAAGAGCATACAAGGGATATAAAAGACTTTAATCCATTCAGCAGTTTAACCAAGAGGAAAAATTTGATCAAAACATGGAAGTGAATTATACGGACAACTGAATTATATGGTTCCTCTGTGAAAACCAGCACAAACTTCTTATGCTCCAAAATAAGTATCAACATTTGGTCCCAACATAAAATCAATCAATCAATCAATCAATCAATCAATCATCCGTTTGAATTTTTCTTAAATATTGTGGAGAATGACTGTGTCATCCCTGCCTTCAACTCACCTGTTCTTTGAAAAATTTGTTGGAGAAAAATTGTGTTGAAAATGTGCACACACATTGTGACTACGACATTTATATTACATATTGGTGTAGTCAAACTGAGTGCAACTTGATGCTCACCCTGCTTGTGATAATCTGTATTCTTCTGAGTAGTCTTGTCATTCCTGTGTAACCATCAGTCCTTTGTAGACCTTCTGCACTTTCTGGCTGGAGCTTACAGGATTTTTTGTTCCAATCTCTGCAAATGAAAAATTATTTCATCCGAGAAGCAAACATTTCTGATTCCCAAGAAGATGATTAGATGATACATTATCTTTGGACACAACAACTGGATCCTCTTCCATTTTATTTGGCAGACATGTAAAGACTTCCATTGACACTTCCATTGTGCAGATAACTTTGTTTTTAACATTAGTGTAGCCATCAAGCAAGACTATGTTCATCATGCTGAATCAGTAGTATCCCCAGCAAGCACCATTTCTCCAGAGAAGCTCCTAAAACATTCTGCTCAGGATGCTCAGGAACCCCTATTAGCTTTTGTCAGACTAATGTATTTGGGTGTCCACATGTCAACCTTGCAATGCTTCCAACTTTTACAAAGCATAAGCTTCTATTTTTAAATTTTATTTTCTTATTTTATTTTTATTTTAATTTTTACTTTATTTTGGGGTTTTGGATGTAATTTTGAAGTACAAATTCTCATGTCATACTACTTTCTGAGATGAGACCTTCTTAGCAGCAGTACTGCAATGATGAGACACATGTTTTGCCCTCACCAACATCTCAAGCCAACAGCTCATCCTGCTTCTCCAGGACACCACCAACAGAACAAGTGCTGACACTTTCTTCAAAGAACTGATCACAAAATCTGCTCTTGATTTCTTGGTGTATTTCTAGAATGATACAAAGACAGAACTGTGTGCCTTATATTCATCATGGTCACAATTCCAAGAAACGTGGAAGACATTTTGAGCTGCAAATAACCAACAGCAGAATTCCTGCTGACTTCCTGGGAGCCAGCGCTTCCCAATCATGCGCTAAATACGTAATCGATGATCATAATAAAAGAGTGGGATGTTTAAGTAATGGAATTTTTTAAATTATTGCCACAGAAATAGAGACTGGCCATGTATCACCATGACCAGTCGTCTTCTGGAAAATTTATGCAGCAAGATTGACGTGAACACTTAACCAGTGCCCTAATTTGGTAGTAGTGCAAGAACTGGAACAACTTCAAAGTTCACTCAGCAAAAACAGTTCTGTTTCTCCCTTGGTTAAAGAGCCTCCTACAGCATTCTGTAGAGGGAGTCAGTTAGGACAAGTTTCTTTTTAAATGCAGAGAGGCATTTGATGACCATCAATGGACCATTGATGAAAAAAGAATGCCATTCACTTTGGCTTTTGAGAGAGACAAAATATTTTAACTTGAAGGAAGAGAACAAATGCTAATGATTTGACTTCTGATAGTGTTCTATACCTATTACTACAGATTCATTATCAAATCTGAAAAAAGAAGATAAATCTGTACCATTTTGTTGGGAATCACATTTTTCGGATATGTGTACTAATAAACATCTCATTGTTTTACTAATGTTCACGGTTACACTGTTTAAAATTGTCATCTGAAAAAAAAGAATAGTTTAAGTGTTTATTCAGTAATACTTTGTGCATTGTATTACTCATTCTGGACAATGGAAAGCATCTAAAAAATGCTGGTTTTGTAAGTCTGAAATGTAAGGAATTACATGCAATATAAGCAAATGTGAATCTCTGATGCATATTAAAATGGTTATAACTACACAGCATATAAGACATGGAAAAATATCAATACCACATTTATCACAGAAAAATACTGTTACTATTATTGCTACTATCATAGGATAATAATTATAATTATTATCACAAGAATGTTGTATCACTGAAAGGTGAAACAAATACAAAACTTGAGCAAATCAGCAAACACAAAACTTGGTAGTGCAACTTGGGTGGTTTTCCCATGATGTTCTGCTGTTCAAATATGACTCTAATTCAGCAGCAGTACTATTAGTTTTATGTGCGCTTTAAAATTAACAAACGATGAAAACAATGGTAGCAGATGAGTTTTCTTGAAGCCTCAAAAGAACAATATTCTTGGACAGAGCACAGAAAAGAAAACATTTTTTTTGTCAGGTCCTGCAAGAACATTAAATTGAATTGAAGGCATGAACTGTACCCATGTAAAAAGTGTTTTCCAGTCCAGTGTTTCTTTGGCACATTTATAGATCATTGATGAAAAAAGAATGCCACAGATGTTATAAAATCTTTCTACGGCATTCAGGATGGCCATGTAAAACAAAAATTAAGAAAATCTCATCCACACATTAAGTCAGTCCTGCAATGCAGTTTACAGTACCTAAACTAAGTCCATTTGATAACTGCACTGACACCGTTTATGATCTGAAAGTGAGCATAAATTATCTGTGTCCCCCTGATAAACAATTTATATTCGTGGCTATTTCCTTCTAGGAAGCAAGGCAAAATCTTATCACATGTTCCCTTCATCCAAGGGGTAGGGAAAAATCTGTAAGCTCAAACGTGGGCATAGGAAATACGCAGAGGAAGAGGAGGGTCTCAAGTGTTCTAAGGGAGTTTTGGTGTGAAAAGGAATTAGGTTTTTAAGCATGACATGACATTCTTTAAGGTCATGTCTGCATGGATAATTTCAGACAGTCGGGAATTAACATCGCCATTTACTGAGCTGGCAGGACATGACACACTTCTGATCAGAAGCCAATGTAAAGATGCACAAAAATCTCAAAATACTAAAGTGATCTCAGCCTCTGGAATGACTACTGCTTTTTCTTTGTTCTGCCACCCAATGATGGAGTGAAGGAATTCAATGCTTCAAGGAATTCAAGTGTAATTTGTCAATGAAATTCTTACAGCAAGGCAAAAATTCAAATATTCCCGTATCTTAAGTACAGACAGTATACAAAAACATGTTGCCAGTAATTCCCTTTTGTGCATGACTTGCACACACATGGTCTCAGAACCAATCTAGAATCCTGTAGTGGAAGCAGATAAGGAGCCAACAGAAAGCTACAGAAATACAACGCAAATGTGTAAGACTGCATGATGCCACAATATTCAGTATTAACTCAGTGTAAACTATTGGCTGCAAATCACACAAATCACATGGTCTAGAACTGCTCAGTTCTAGACCATGAAGTAGAAGTGTTAAAATAGAGTGGGCCTGACTAACACTAATGAAAGACAGCATTTTAACACTGGATCTACTGTTGCCCTGCATTTTAAGTCACTTCTAATACACACAACAGACTGTCCAAACCATGTCTTTACATAACAAGATTTATGGTTTATTTCTAATATGAAGTATATGACCATATAGATAAAATGTTTATTATATGAGCTTTGTTGATGTTCTAGTTCTTGCATTTTGATTCTGAGGATTAGTTCCAGGGTTTCTCGTTCCTTCCAATACAGTCTTGACAAAATTTAATGCTACCAGCCAGGCCTCAGAGGCAGATAAAGTTCTACCCTGCAAACATGGAACATGCTATTTTCTCTTTTACGTCATTCTCCAGTGTGTATGTAGGAATAAAAAAATAATTAAAAAAAAAAAAGTGATTACAACTTCTAAGAGGCAGACTGGGTTTTGCAAACTTGTCTCTGACTTTAAACTGAAAGAGAGTGAGCTCAGATGGGATATTAGGAAAGTATTCCTTTCTGTGAGGGTGGTGAGGCCCTGGCACAGGTTGCCCAGAAAAATTGTGGCTGCCCCATCCCTGGAAGTATTCCAGGCCAGGTTGGATGGGACTTGGAGCAACCTGGGATAGTGGAAGGTGTCCCTGCCCATGGCAGGGGATTGGTACTGGATGATCTTTAAGGCCATTTTATGATTCTATGATTCCACTCTCCCAAATTTCCACAAACTGCATTCTCCTATGGTTAGACAGAAATAATGAAAAATATCCCTAAGCTTTAAAGCTTTGGATGCAGTATGGAGAAGGTGGAAGTTATTGTATACTGAAAAGCTCACCTACTGAATAGGTCTGGTTTTGCTGCAGAAGTAAATTTCTTCTCTGAGACTTGGAGTTTCGAACGTAACCCCAGCTCCCAATCTGGCCTTGCACGTCTGTGGTCTAGTCTGTAATTTTGCTTGCCGGGTAGAGAGGAAGATCAAAGGACTAAAACTGTCAGAGGTAAGAAAAAAATACCTACAGTTCTCTGTGACAATCACAATATTCAAGAGCTGAAATTAAATAACACATGATCTAATGGGAAAGATACATCACAGTTGCCAGTGAAATCTTACTGACTCCAATCATAAGCTTCTCCAAAAAGTGCTTTTACATAGTGTTGCAAGTCAGAATACTAATGTCTTTATTAGGAGAAGGCTGATAGACACTTAATGCTCTGGCTTTGAAGGTGAACACTTGGATGTCTTTAGTAAAAAAGGAATATTGTTTCATGTACAGGCCTAGAACAAAACCAAGAAGTTCATTTAGGAATCTGCTCATACCGCATTTCCACAATTAAACATATCTTATGAGACAGCACAAGGCAATCAATTTCCTTTTACAGTACCTCTATATTCAAAAAAACCCCATGGGGACGTCTGTGTCAATTTTGGTGCAGTTACAGAGACAAAAATTTCACTGGTTTAGGAACAGAAAATGAGTAGGTGACTCATTAACACTAAAGGATTTTCTCATCTGCCAGAAAAAATGGAAACTGATCAGTCAATCAAGTATCCAATAGAAGACTGGATTTTAATCCATTTGCAGGCTAAGGTCATCATCTAGTAAAACCAGCACTATTTACTTCTTCAGTGAACCTTTGTGTATATGAAAGACAAAACCTTTGGGTTTGATTACAAAAATGAAGCACAGAAAAAGATTTAAATAAAAACCTTAACTTTCTGCAATGTATATTTCATACTGCCAAATACATATGCAACCATTTGGTGTTCCTTATTGCTATAAGAAAGCAATTTATGAAAAGTGCTGATGAAAAAAAATCAGCTAAACAAAAAACCCCAAAATACTTCTGAATAACAAGAACCACACTAAAAAAATGCCCATAAGCTCACCGTAAGAGAGATCATTCTTAGTTTATTTACGTACCTAAGCATGAACACTTATTTTCCCTTATTTCATTCAGAAATATTCTATAACTAAGGCCCCAAAACTACAATCAATAAAGTGTAGGCACAGAAATTCCACTCCATCTGCTGTTAGCAAGACTAGAAAGACCTATGAGTGATCCGAAGTCCAATAATGTCAGTGGGGAGTTTTTCTACTTCCTTCGATGCATTTAGAAAGGGCATGTGAGGTCAGCAAGCTGCACTCCTTATTCTGTCAGAAATTCCACTGAGGAAGTGCAGTATCAGTCTCCACATAATTACATACATCTTCTTCCTGAAACTGAGGTCAGTCACATTAATCGTAATTTCATGAGAAAATGACTTTTGGAATTGAACTAGCTCTGTAAAACAGAAATAAAATACATACTATACATTAGTCATGGCAATGTTTTGCACTACCCTAAATAGATGCACTGTTTAGTTTTTAAATTTTTCTGTTCCTAGATCTGGATTTGTTTATAAATGACTTAAGAAATGCCTGACAACACTCTTATGTTTCAGTACTGATTCTTCTGTTATACATCAAAAGCAGTGAGAAATAATAAGCTACTCAGGCACCTGAGGCAATGGACTTGGGCAGATACTTTGGATATAGAGATGGATTTGTATCTATAATCAACTAAATGTTTGTCTCCTTTTTTTAAAATATCAAAAATTACAGTCAGTCACATTAACACGTGATGCCAAATTTAAAACAGACATAACAGGGAAATGTTCTCATCATTGCTGCAGTTATCTAGAACTTCAACCATGGGCTACTAGAAAATATAATGAAAGCAAAATCCTAAATAAAACAAATCCTAAATAAAACAAAGTTTTCTCCCAAGGATCTTTTCCCTCTCATATTTGCTATCTGATAATAGTAGTAAAATAAATAAATAAATAAAAGAACATCATCCACAAACATTTCTATCAAGCATTTCAGATCAATCTTGACTCGATGATACAATCTGAAAAGATTGGAATATATTCATCATTTGCTGGATGAAGATTTGCAGCTTCACAAATCACACTGTATCAGCAGCATCGAGAATGTCAGTCTCTGTTTTCCTCTGGGGTTGGCTCTTCCTTTAATAAAACATTTAACTGTTTCTGTGCACATGAAAGGAAAAGTTCCAAACTATGCAGATTTCTCTGACGGACAACTTCATCAAGCTGTTGAAATAAAAGAAAAAAAAAAGATCAACCAACTTTAAGAAAACCTGAAAGCAAATGCCAGGGTTTGTCAGCAAAAATCCAACCATATTCAACAACAAAAATTCAACAACTGAAGAACTGAGTAATTTCAATGTGTGCAATTTAATAACAACTTTTTAGTGGAGTATTTGTGTTTCTCCAAAATAAAATGTACACAAGGCTAAAAGTAACTTTAAAGCTGTCAAATTCTACACAAGCTATTTGAAAATGCTAAACAGCCTAGCTGCCATGCTAGGTAAATCCCCACAGAAATTACAGCTGTTGCTTTTATAAAAAATACTGCTTCAGGTTTAAAGTGATGCATATGAATGCACATTCAAATGAATGTGACTGCATAGTCAAAAATTCAAAGCCTACTTTTAATTTAAATGGCAGCATGTTTAAGCAGTTCCCCGAAGAAAAGTCATCATTTTTCTATTTACTTTGCTTTTTCCTACATTTTATCCCCTACTGCCAAACAATGTGAACTATATGGGTCTATAAAATATATACTTGCAGTATAGATACTCTTCCCCACAAAAAAGAACACCATAGCAATATTTGGTAGGTTATATCACATAAATGACAAAAATATGGTTTACTGAAAGGCATTTGAATTTTTTTAACATTAATTAATAAATAAAATTCACTGCAAAATTCATTCCATTTGAATGTTGAAGTTCAAATGTCAAACAAATATTATCACAACTGAGAGATGTTTTCAATCTGACTATCCTTTAATCAGCCCAAATTCAACTAAGTACCCATATAACGATGACATAGGGCGAGACTGAAAGGTAGTGGTACAAGGCTAATATGACATAAAAGTTATGCCACTCAAGGGAAAGGAAGCAATGGCATTTTGAAGAAGTCCAGCACTTCTGTCAGACTATTGTGCACAAGTTCATATGCAATGGCAAATGGAAGGTTTTTCAAAAAATATATCCTGGCTCATATATCTCGGACTCATAGCTTTAATTACAGCTTTCAACAAAAAGTGATCTGTTTATCAATCAGCAGTCCAGTTAGTTGCTCTAGCAGTCACTTGAATGCCCATTTTGTTTTATAACAGATAGACTGTTTTTAAAATATCAACACAGAAGGCAAGGGAAAGCTAGTGACAGCTTCCCACTTCACTTTGAAAATGCACTCAGGATAAAGTTGCAGCTCTGTGATTTCATACACAAAGGGAAACATTTTTATGACCCTGTGCTTTGCTGCTCCATAAGTTCCTCTAACAGGTAAACCCAGGTAGTTAGAATATTTTGGCAATTTGTTTCAACAGAGTTGAATGTGTCAAATCTAGTCACCAGCAGAACACACACATATTTTCTAAACACCACACAATCATAAAACTCTCCTTCGGTAATAGAAGCATGGACTCACAGGATGGTTTGTGTTGGAAGGGACCTTAAAGCTCATCCAGTTCCAACCCCCTGCCATGGGCAGGGACACCTTCCACTGGACCAGTCGCTCAGAGCCCCATCCAACCTGGTCTGTTTGTGCTTCTACTTCTACAAATTTTCAGCTGTTCAAACTTTTGCATCTGTCCACAAAAGCAGCCATTAGGGCTCCATACGCAGCCTGATGAGAACCCAGCCCATTGATTTATAACAGATTTTAAAGCAGACCTAGTTCAAATAAATGTCAGAGAAGTCTGTTCTTGATATATTAAAGTAACAGCTGCTACTGACAAGAAAATGGAAGAAACAGCAGACTAATCTCTAAAAAAGCTGTATCTAGAAGAGTTTGGAACAAATGAACAAAAAAACCCCACTCTGTTGTGCTGGTGCATTTTCTCTGATTTGAAAAGTATCTTGCCTCCTTCCTATCTTCTCGACCAAAACATTTTGCTTGGGGAAACGTGCAGATTTTTTTTGGGCTCGTGATCCATATTTCTTTGGGACCAAATGGACAGATATAGCACAGTTCAAATAATATCATTTGTTGCATCTTAAGAAACAACATGAGAAACCTCTTTCTCTAATTAACAGAATTATAATTCTCATATTATGTCATCAGATTCTGTTGCTTCTGGTAGGTTTATCAGTTGGAGAAGCTTAGCATGAAACTGAATTTTAGTGGTTTCCTTTTATTGCATATTATATCATTATACTCCTAGATAGTTCTTTATTGAGCTTTGACCAAGAGCTTTGGCTAAACTCTCCATTTTCTTTTCTTGCAGCCTTCCCTTGCAAATTCTGCTTTAAAGAGACCAGAGTAGCTCGCCAGATATGTGTTCTGCTATGCTGCTGTTAACTTTCTTTACCAAGGCTGCAATCTCAAATTGTATAGGATTAAATTTATTTCACCTAGTACTAAAGTAAATGTTTAATGTGTGTAGTGATTGGCTGAAGCACAAACAAACCAGAATTTCTTCAGGCTTGAGCAAGATTTTAAAAGTCTCAAATGAATTAAGTACACATTTGAGGAGCCTTTGTTGAACTCAAGTGGTTAGTTGGTAATCTCCATTTGTGCATAAGAAAAGTTTATTGCCTGTTAAAAGTTTATGTAAATTCGATAACATAAAACTTGAGAATTCAGTTCCCCCGTGTTTGCTCAGTTTATGAATAAGCATTGCCTTAAGCAGGACATTCTAAAAATCTTCCATGCTACAGTCAATGACAAAACAATCCAAAAAGACTTGGGATCTTCACATAACACAAAAAGAGAAGGAACAAATGATGTTGGCTTTGAAAATGGTACATTTGAATGTATTCAGAAGGAGAACATGCTCATTAACGGGAAAACTGCCTTGGCTGGGAAATAGAAACAAATGCAATGAAGCTTTGTTATATAATATATTGTTTAATGAACTGTTAGCAATGGACACAGCTTTTTTGAAGAGTATCTCCACATTGCTGTGCTCCTGCTTGCATAATATACCACAAAATAGGAAAATATATAAGATATTTTAAATCTCGCTTTTCCAAACAGTCTTCTCTCTATATTTTAGGTCCTGTTCACTTCATGGAATGATCTCATTATTTAAACAAACATAAACGGACATCTGGCAAATTCAAACTGAATGTGACTCATATGCAAATGTAATCAGTATGAATAACATATTTGGGATGGAGCATTCACACAACCAAACCAACCCAACTGTTCTAATTCTATAGATGCTGAAAAATGCATCATGTTGCTTCAGATCTGCCAAGAAAGGGCATTTTTCTACATCATACTGTCACTGTTGCCATTGTTAGTCAATGTTTCTCTTTCACTTTATGAAATCTATTAGTTCAAAGCTCCCAAATTCTTTAGACTGTGTCCAGTTGGTGGAGCTGTAATTAGCTCAAAGCTTTAATGATCCTTAACTTCATTATTTTAAGTTACTCAACAGTATCTTTTAACTCTGTACAGATTTTTTTTCCCTTAAGAACCAGAGGTTGCCTCTCTAGGCACTTGTATGGATCCTGCTGAGAAACTGGATATATGAGATTTGGAAAAACACTTCTTGAATCCCACTCCTTAAATTCCCACTATCCTTCAGACATTTCATTTACCAAAAATGAGCAGAGTCTTGCAGGACTGCCCAACACATTCAGTGCTGTTTGTTCCCCTCCCAGCTAAGTGCATTTCCACACTCTTTCTGGCCAAAGATGCCTGGATGAGACACCCTGTGGGGTCTCACCTCAGTCGTATCCGCAGGCCACCCAAGATGACGTGCCTTGGAGCCATGCAAGGCACGACCTGAAGGCATGGGCCCCAGCAGAACTCCTGAGTGGATGCAAGAATTGGACTTGGGAAATGAAAAAACAAAGGCACTGTATTACCATCAGGAGAATGCTTCCAACCCAGGCTGCTCTATTTTACTTTAAGTCAACCCATCTTCACCTGCATCACTTCATCCACCCATAGCTCAAACCAAACCAAAGCTAACAACTATTCTTAGCTCTACATTCTCCTAGATTTATCTTACCTTCCAAATTTTCTGTGAAATGGGAGCAAAGTCTACATGAATGATGCCTAAAGTAGAAATTAGTTTATTACACAAATAACTGAGTATGCACATCCTCCATATCTTCCCCTTGCAATATCTACCTGCAAATAGGTTTGTTTTCATGGCATTCACGCTTACCTTCCTCCATTAAATATTCATCAACCTGTTTAAATACTTCAAATTACTGGAGGGGAAACCTAGTCAGAACTTTATAAATAACTGCTGTATGTCAGAATTATACTCTCCCTTTCTAGTAACTAATAAAATAACACATGGAAAATAAAATATAATTTTAGGTTAAGCACTGAAGGATATGAGATGAAATCCTGATCTCACCATAGTAAAGGTATATTTTGTTATAAATCCCACTGTGGCCTGAAGTTCACCCAGAAAAGTGAAGAAAACAAAATTAATGTTACATATGGCTCTTCAATTTTCCCATCTGTATAAATATAAAAATGTTTAAAAGTGTATTTTTCAAAATTATTTCTCAGATAATACAATATACCAATACCAAATGTATTTGCAGCTGTAGAAATAGTAGCTACATTTATTCAAATACATATTGAAAAATTTACCTGTACTTCAAATGATAATCAGAGGACTAATGTATTCAATAGCAGCTCAGCTCACTACTCTGGCTCTGTAATACTAACTGGAGTAAAAACTGCAATCTTCTTTTTATCATGAAATTCAACACATGCAATGACCAGAGATTAAAAAAGAGCAAAGATGTTGGAGGAAGAAAGCTTTTAATTGTACTTTTATTACTGGTGTTTTTATAGTTGATCGCACATAAAATAAATAAAAAATAATGCCATTATTTTGTAATGAAGCAGAGCAGTTTCCCTAAGATCATAAAATCAGCAATAAGCTTTTGAGTCCTGTTATTTTTCAAAAAAAACTGCAAAGAACTTCATCAAGAAAATATTCCAGCAGTGATATTTGTGTTTATATTCATCCATACAGGGGGAAGGACCAGTGGGGGAAGACTTAAAATCCTTAAAAGTATCCTTGTTACTCAAAGAAAATCATGTTCATGCAAAGACAGGAAATTTCAAATGCAAAATTAATGTTTTGGGGAATGGAAAACACAGAGATAGATGCATGAAGAGAATGGGTTCTGAAGGTGGAGTTAAGCAGCTGATATTAAGGCTTTCCATTTATTTAGTGTTTATAAGTAGCTGCTGGTTGGCTGTTGAATAGGATTCATCACCAAGGAACTTCTTTGAAGTTGAATATTCATTAGCTACAGGTAATTATTTATGGACATCAGCCTGGCATAATTTCATGTTTTTCAAAAGACTTGTAGTATAAGAATTTTTATATATTTCCTGTCCCCTCTCTGAGGAATGCTCGGTAGAAAGGGGACATTTTGACACTGGAGGTAAAAGCAATTGAGGCTTTGTTGTAATAATTGGAAAAGTAGTTTTTCCTAGTTTATTTAGTCTTAATTTCTGTATGTATTTTTTACTGATAAATAATCTAAAGCTTCACCTATTTGCTGTTTCCAAACTGTAACTCATTTCAATTTGCTATTTTTCTGTATGGTTTTGTATTATATAAATTTACTAACAAAAAACTTTTATATAAAAGAAAGTAAATACAAATTGAAGAATTATGACAGGCATACTTCAGATTACAATTTTTTTAATAATTTTGTTAAACATCCTTTTTGAAGAAAATAAGATTATACTAACAATTCCCATTTTTACTTGCAAAGACTGGAATAATTTTTCATCTTATTCTATAGTTCTAACTTAGCATTGTTTGATCAACACTTAGATGGATGTGTCCATGGAGAGCAGAACACCAGTCAAAAGCGCTGATGATGATAGATTGCTTTTCTAAATACTTCTGTACTTAATTATTAAGAACTAGAGGAACAAATTTAAATCCCTTTGAAATCAGTGGAATCGGGAATATACATTACTTAAGTATAAAGCAGAAATTATAGGGATGCTTGATTTGTTCATGTAAATAAATAATTTGCTAAAAAATTCAGTCAGTGGCACTCCTTCCTCTGTGCAGGGACTTGCTTGACAATGCAATAAAAGTATACTGGGTTGCTCCTGGAGCAGTTAACCCAGATGTAACACAACTTCTTGCTTAGAGTCAACCACTGATGTTGCAACTGAATTTGCCTTTAGGTATTTCTGTTTAGCCTAATTACATGTACATCTGTAACAATAGGTGATTATTTTAAAATCCTTTTGGCATCAGTCTGAGTTATAAATTACAGTTATGGCCTTTCTGAACAATGGTCTGAACTTCAATTCTAGGTGAATAAATGGTTGCATTTGAAATCTGTGACACTTCCTAAACATTTTTAGAGACAAAGTATTTTGGAAAAATAATGGCTTTTCATGTATGATTAAAACCTTAACTTTTGCAGGCTCCTCCTGCCCCGATTGATGCTGCAAAGCACTATTGCAACTTAGTGCTAGGACTCCACTGTACTGGATATTGGCCTACAAATCCAGTCCAACAGACCCTTGCATTGTAATTAAAAACTCAACAGTGTCTTCTCAGTGCTTGATTGGTAGATGCCCCTCTTGGAGGAAAATTCAAAGACAAGGGGTTTGCTTTGTACAATTTTTATGATATATAGACAGGTTTTCTTTGGGTTTTTTTCCCCTCACAACTAACCCACTCCAGTGAATGAGCCTGACACGATCCTGAAGTGTTCTGTAGCTCAGCGACATGATAATATTTTCTAGTAAAACTATGGGTCCAGAACTCTTTCCTGGTGCACTAACATGAACTTCTCCCCACAGATTCAACAGAAGGCTTTAAAAAAATTCCCTAGCATATTAAATAGACCATATAGAAAAATTATTACCTTGAGGAACCTGCAAATCTGAGAGCTGGATGAGGAAACAATGAACTACTTCCTCTCATTTCTATAATGGATGAGAAGGAAAACAGATCCATATGGTACATATGTGCAGCAGAGCTTGTTTTAGAGTTAATCCCAGGACAGGACATTTTTGTCTGTCCACCTGTGAATTTCTACTATTGATAACACTTACTAAGTATATAAAAACAAGGTTCTTCATGGCTGTAATTTATACAGTATCTGCTACACATTAGAAAGTCATCAGTGTTCAAGACAACCTCTAGGAAAGAGTGATGTTTAATAAATTATATTGCCATGTGAAAATGTTTTTTTCCCTTTAAATAAATAATGCTGCAACTTCTAAACCTTAAGGATTTTATGCTCTGAACTTGATCATTAAAATAATACCATATGTTGGACACATCTTTAAAACAGATTTGCCTGGTTTGCTGAAGGTGATGGGAAAACACCCTGTCAAACCTCTCAGAATCTCCACTGTCTCCCAGCTGGACGCAGGAGTGTAAGAAAATACTAACTTTCCTTCATATAAATATGAAAAAGAAATTTGCTTTCAATCAAGGAAATTAGATCGCGTGCAAAAAGAACTAAAAACAGTTGCAGCACCTGCTCAGACTACTGTAAAAGGTGAAAAATAGGCATTTTCTAAGCCCACAAAAATAATAATGGAAATATTTATGTGCATTAGCACACGAGCAATCTCTGGAGGGACCTACCTACTTAACAGGTTACAAACATGGGGTTCCTTGATCAAATTATTTATACACTATCGCCATACACTAAAAATAAGGAGTTACCATAATTGCTACTATAATTGCAATCTGATTGTTGTGGCTTAAAGTCACAGATTCAAGATCCTTAAAACAAACATACAGAAACACATGCTAACAGTGTCTTCAAAATCTCTGACTGATAAATGGTTAATGTTTGGTCCTGGCAAGTGTCTGCACAGCTTCTGAGACACACGGGATTACAGTCTCCACAAGGCAGGCACAAGCAGAAGACTAACCACAACGTGGCCAAATTCATCAGATCACTTCCTCTGATATGAAAAAAAAGACCTAGAAATTTACAACAGCACCTAAATAAAGGATTTATAAGTGACTCAGACTGGTTTCTATCCAGGCTTGTCAGACCCTGAGTGCTCATAGAGCGTAGAAGTCCTTAATAGTTTTCTCTTGATCTCCAACTGTTTTAAGTAACCAAGTCAGTCTTGGGCACTATCACATCCTGATTTAATACAGCTACAAATCACTTGGCAGAGATTACATAGGGCTTCTGTGGAGTTTCATAAACCCAAATTGCCACCTCTCCAGGAAAATGCCTGAAGACTATCAGACTATGCTTCCTGAAAAGCCCTGAGTGCAGGGCTGGGTGATAGATCTGGTAGCAAAGATCTGCTTTATTTGTCAGTATGCAAACATGCTCCAAATTAATCCACGGTAACCATGCTTGGTTAAAAGCAGCAACAATCTTCCTACACATAAAAATTGCTATTGTTATCAAACCAAATAAAAAATGTTATCTGATGGGCTCATGTAGGGTGACACTCACAGAATAGCCTTACAGTACCGAGATTATATCTACAGAACTGGATTAATTAAGCCTAACTGAAAAGCAAAAGCAAACAGCAAATACAGGCATTGATAAGAACAATCTTTTTTGTTACTGTGAGAATGTATTTTGCATTATCTGTGAACAAGTATGTAAAATAGAAATAATCCTTGCATTGTAAGTGTTTGCAGTGTATACAAACTGAAAAAAAAAATACCCTAATAATTTGTACGACTGTGAAACCGCAGTTGTATAACTGCTATGCCATTGCCATGGGTGCTTTCTAAACATCTTTATCTAATGTGATCCTTCATTAACAGGAGACTCAGCAGGAGCACAACTTCCTTGCCTCTAAGAAGTGTAACAGGTGGTTAATAACACACATGACAGAGAATCACTGCTTCAGGCTGGGAGGTGAAAAAACTGTTATATGGAAAGCTGAAGCTACAAACAACATAATGAGTCAGGCTGTAATTAATCTACCTGGATATCAAGGAGACCGGAGTTGCATCATGATTATTTGAAGGTTCCTGTGAAACTGTGACACCGTATGCCACTACCTCTAAAGCAAAGTGTCCCCTAACAACACACTGGAGTTTGGTAAATACCGAATTAGCAGGAGAAAAATCCCGCCTCTTGGTTTTGAGGAACACTTGATTTAACAGCCAGGTTTTCATTTTAATGAAACTTTAAGATGTGACAGGATGGAACAGTGTATTCTAGAAGTCATGGGCAAAGATGGTATCACACGAAATGCAGGTATCTTTCTAAAATTACCATTGTAGATTAAAGCTGATGGATTCACACAAAGAAATTAAACAAGGAAAATCAGCCTGCAGCAAATCTGTGATAAATTTAGCATTAAATCTGTGGCAATATATATGCATTAGGATATGTAATTACACATTAAAGTTCAGGGAACACAAAATTAATGTCCTACTATTCAGACAGACATTTTTGAGACCAGACTTGCTACTGGACTTCTTCAGTATTGAGAAGATTGAAGCTTTTGATTATGTTTTTTGCTGACAGTCACGTTTTACTGGAAAACTCAGTTTGGAATTTGAAGCCAAGCTACTGCAGCAAAATCAGGGCAGCTGCTGGTGAAGCAGTTCATAAAGCTGCAGCTGCAACAATGTCATCAAAGACAAGACTTCCTTGTTTCAAAACACACACAGACTGAGTACCCATGGCTCTCAGCAGGTCATCACTTACAACACCACAAGCAGGAAGATTCTAAAGGAGGAGGGAGAAATCACCAGCAAAACACATTAATCTGCAGGCTTTCTGCTCCACACAACTCCAAATCCTCCTGCAACTGCCAGCCAGCGGAGACTTCTCGACAGCACAGTGAGAAGTGTTCCCCAAAGCAGTTTCCTTTGGGTACCTGCCTGGCTATTCTGCTGCTCTTCCTGATGCAAACTTGTGTCAAGGCTTTGCAGAGAAATAACAACACCCAGAACACACAACCGCAAAGAGAACAGCAGTTTTTCACATCGGCAATACTTTACATTACTAAAAAAAGAGAGAATAAACTGTTGCTTAGCAGGGTGAGGTGGAGGGAAAGGGCAAGGGAGGGAAAAATACACTTGACCAAATTATATGAGTCAGTAGCCTGCAGCCAAAGCAGAAAAAACCATATATATTTATGAACTATAAGTCATTGAAGCATCTTGCTGAATTTCTAACGCATGGGTAAAGATTTGGATGCAAAAAGTAAACAGGAAACCACATCACTTTGCCTCAGTTATCTAATCTTGCTATTGCTGTAGGTAAGAAAATTTATTTCTTTACGTGTTTCTCTAGCTTCATAGACAACTCGATTAAGTCTCAAATTTTGATCCCACTGGCTTTGCTGCAGGAATCCAATTGCAGGAAATAATCATAGGAAAGATTCATCAAAACACATATGGTAAGGTCAACTCTCCCCTTTACTTTTTTTGAATCAGAGTTCAGCAGAAGGAAGAAAACAACAAAAGACATACCTGAAAAAGAGAGCAAAGAAGCTGCAAGATTTGGGGTAAAAATACCTTGAATTTTCCTGCATATAACCAACTATGAATAGTCTCCAAGAATTCCCCAGCTAAAAGAGTAAGATGAGGTTCAAGTATCAAAAAACTACTGAGGTTCAAGTATCTCCAAAATAAAAGGACTTGGGTATAAATGAGAAGCAGCATAAAAAACCCAAACAAACCCTGAACTCTGAATATTCCTCAGGAGCAGGAAAACACAGTTCAGAACAGAATAAACCATCCTTATACACAAAGTTATCTACTCATTTTATTTGTGCAAAGAACAAGAGAATAAAGTAATTTGCCCTCAAAACTGTACAGTCAAGACAATCTGCCAAGTAATGTGACTTTTTGGTGGCTCTGCAATTACTCTGGGCTTATCTTATCCTGGTACATGGACAGAGAAATTCTACAGACCACCTCGTTAAAACTGGTGTGATTTCTGGATCTTTGCAACACGAACACAGAGACCATAAAACTGTCCCTGCCTGTCATGGAAACAATGGAGAAAGGGTCCTTTTGTACTCTGTCCTTGTCTCTTTGGGGCTCAATTGCAGTGTAATTAAAATGGTATCGCAAAAATCTAGGGATGGAAGAGACAGTGTCCCAACTTCTGATCTTTGCACTGGGAACTCATAATAAAATCAACCAGAGTGGAACAATTGCCTCCTCTCTTTTGCAATCTGGCAGCCTTGCAGGTGCATGCCAAAATGCCTTTGCTGAGCAGGGCCATCATTAACTTTCTAAGACTCTTTAGGATCCCCTTGGTGCTAAGAGAATGGTACAGCAGGGACTTGGAAAAAGCCAAGAAGTTGACCTATGACTAAGAAAATAAAATTGCAGATGATATTCTTAGCTTTAATTAATCCAAGTGATCATATTGAACTGATTAAACTTTCCATCTAGTACAAAGCAATGTGGATTACACTAACTTAAGATCAAATTTATAACTGCTATGTTACAAAAATACCTAGTTGTACATACTCAGAAATTCTGAATTAAAAGACAGTGAAATACAAATATAGTTACAAGCATATAGATGAATTTGAAAGACAAAGACAGCAAATGAATTAAGGTTTTATTTTAATAGGAATGACAAAAACTTCCCAAAGTCCTCCTCCTCCTCCTCAAAACATTCACTTATTCAGTCCAATAGAATATTAAATGTTTAACCTTCAACATTCAGCTGACCTGTCTAACTTTCTCACTAGGATGGCAAGATAAGGGTGTTCATGTTCATTTTCATACATGGATGCATAGATTTTTCTGGGGTTTGTTGTTCTTGTTCTATTTTTTTTCTTAAATTACCTACTCTTGGTTAATCAAAAGGTCTCTTGAAAACACCCATAGACAAGAGTCACAAGTTGCATTAAAAATGCTTAATTCCATACATCTAATCAAGAACTTTAAATTATTTTCTCTACTCAATATCGAAACATATTTTGAGAAAGTCATACAGAACGCAAAACAACCAATCTTCAAACAGATGATCTGGTTACAATTCTCACATTTCCAGAAGTACAGCACGAAATTCTAACACTGAGGGATGAATCAGGAGTAACACAGGAGAGCCTCACTTACAGGGGGCCAGAGGTGTGTAAGGATGCCTCGCTTCCTCCTGTCACAGCCAGCCTTCCTAATGGACAACAGTGACATTTAGGAGCCTCCTCTGCTTTCTTACCAAATACTTGCAGAAAAGAGGGACCCTGGATGACACATCTTGCCTTTCCCTGGACCTCAGGTATTGCTTAAGCATCTGATGATGAGAAAACCACACCACTCTCCACTGACAGATAGATCTGGGTGACATTAGTACAGTGTACACTGCAAATCTTTATTCCTGTGAATACTCTATATCCACAGAGCCAGCTGAACAATTATGTGTTTGCAGAGCAAATCCAAAGTTACTCTTACAGTAATTAAGATGATACACATTGGATTAAAAACACAATAGATCTCAGTCACAAGAGTAGCTTTGAAATAGTGTAGTATCCAGTCATCGCATTGCTGAACATTATAATTCATCCTGTTATTTTTTCCCTTTTTGGCTTTGATAGCACAATATTTTCTCAGTAATAACACCACTTGATTTCAGTTTCAACTGGAATCTCGCCTGACTAAAGAGTACAGGCATAATCTCAGTCTTTGTAGATTTATACACTGAGGCACAAAAGGATATATGAAACAGTTTTAACTTAAGTAAAGAATTTCAAACTCTGGCAATTTTTCTCTAAAGTAATTGCAAAAAAACCTACAATAGGCTATGTATGTAGTTTCAACTAAATCGCTTTCATCAGCATAAATGATAACTCAAAGAGTTTGAAAATTATAATTTTGGTTATTTAACAATTTCCTTTGTATTTCAATGAAACTAAGTGGCAGAGAATTGTATTTTTTTTCTCCTTTCCATTTGTTAAAGACAGAGCACTATAATTTCCAGGAAATTAAAAATTCTCTTAAATGCATGACATTTCGCTATTGAAAAGTGGCAGAAAAATGCCAAAATGTCCTCTGAAGAAAAATGCCTGATAGGATCAATCGATAGAAATACTATATTCCTGCACAGGAAACTATCATTTCCTTTTAATATTTAGAAACAATAATTTCAAAGCTTATAGAGACTTAAAAGTTCAGGAAGGAATGCCAGGCTCACTTCTGCATCCCATGCAGATACATCACACTGCTTCAGGACCCTTATCCACAGAGGAGAAAAGGAGAGCCAGGTGCACCAAACTCATCTTACACTACAACTTCCCATAAATCCCTGGCTTAATCCTTTAGATTTATACTGCTCTTTGAGCTGGGTAAAGGAGCAGTGTGAAAATGCTCCTAAAGCCTCAATGTAAATGTTTCTATAATCCCATTAAAGCCACAAAACAGGCCCAGCTGAAGGAGTAGGAAACTGAGCTAAGGAACTCTCAGTGACCCCATCACTGCTGTCTCTCTTGGCACTGACCTGTTGGTCACAAGTTCGTCCTGGGCATGGCACAGATGTCCTGACATCAGGTGGATTCAGGACATCACTGTGGGGACCCCTAGGACACACTGGATGGTGGCGTGTTCTGCAGTAACACAAAGTTTTGCCCTGGTAACTTACAGCTGTTATTAAAATAGCTGATACAGAAATAGAAGATAGGATTAAACATTTTTAAATGCCACTTTGTTGCATTACACAGAACTTTATGTTCCCCAAACATGACACTGAATTCAGCCAAAAATGATACAACTTCATTGCTTTTCTTTAAAAGTCAGAAGAAGGGGAAAACGTTGAAAGAAAAATACTCAAGGTGACACCACACTTTAAAAACTGGGAAACTGGTCTGTTAAAATGTGTTGGTGGTAACATTTAGGGTTTGGACTCTCATTAATGGGGCCCCAGGGAAAATATAAACACTCTTTCTGAAATTAAATCTTGAGTTTGCCCACCGCAGTCTTGTTTTCAGCTTCAGCTGCTGGCACGTCAGCCTGCAATTGAGGCCTTGCATCAAATGCCAAGCCAAACATTCAGGAACAAGAATGGTAATGACACCCTATTTTGTTCTAAGGCATATTAAAATATAGCAAGTATTATATTTAAAAAAGGGCAAAAAAATCACTCATTTGAGATTAGTAACTTAAAAGAAACTGATTTTCATAACCTCTTCTACTTGCACTTGTCTTCAAATAATAAACCTTCAGAAGAAAGCTGTGCTTGACTCTTGAAATCAAGCACACTTGCAAAACAATAACACATATCAAAGTTCTGATAATAACTGCCTAAGGGCATAAGCTTTACCTACAAGAGTTCAAAACTAAATTCCCTGGTTTTGATACACAATCTTGCAAGTGACTTAACACGAATGGATCAACAAATGAAAGTCACCAATTTCTAACACAAGTTTCTCAGATGGGATCCTTTCTATTCACAGGGATATGATATACTAATATCAGAACTCTGTTAACTGGAACACCTCCTACCAGCATCTCTTTAAGTTATCTCTTGTATTCCCACATTCTTTTCCTAAACAGTGTGTTCAAGGTGAGAGTGTGTTGCTCCAACTATTGGTTTTTCCCTCTCTCTCTCTCCCCCCAGCCTTCTGTAATCTCTCCATGTAGATGGATGTAGAGTACGGGATGCAATGTAAGATACAGCCCCTGTTCCAGGTAAGGAATTGGGATGTCTTGCCCAAGAAGGGAATGGTCAGCCCTGCCTATCCTAATCCCATCTTCTGTGATGTCTCATGATGCATAGGAACTATCCTCTATATGGGAAAAATTGCAGTCTGGATCTACATGGGATGTTTGGAGTATCTTATATAAACACTGCTCTAAGACACTCATCCCTGATGGGAATTCGGGTTGCAAATTAATCTGACTCAGAGAGTAGACTGCACCCATGACTCAAACCAGGGATTAACAATAACTTACCTGCCATGGGTAGGGAATTTGAAGAAGCTGCCAATTTACCAAGGAGACAGAGGAAAGGGTGCGCCAGGAATTCATACAGGACTTGTTCCACCACTGACACATAAAGTTAACTTGAAACATATGAGATATAACATACTCTAGCGTGCTACCCAATAAACTGAGTGAATTCCAAGCTTTATCTTTAAAATCAGCTCCTCAATGTGAATAACAAAGGGAGACCAAGCAGGTGTCAATTCATGGCCTAACCAACAGCACTGTGTAGAAACCCTCCACTTTTATCTGCAGACTCAATGGATTTCTTTAATCAGCGGGTGGTGAGACACTGGAGCAGGGTGTCCAGAGAAGCTGCGGATGCTCCATCCCTGGAAGTGTTCAAGGCAGGGCTGGATGGTGCCCTGGGTCATCTAGTGGGAGGCATCCCTGCCCATGGTGGGGGGGTTGGAACCCAACATGATCTTCCAGGTCTCTTCCAAACCAAACCATTGTGATTCTATCATTCAGGTCTGAAAGCAGCAGATTTGTGTGTTTGTCCCCTGGAGTAAGTAATTAGAAAGAGGGCAGAGTGCTGGATCCTTATTATTGTTCTGAGCTAGAGGCAAAAATGGTTGCAGCAAACACTTTTTAACCACAAAAGCACATCAGTCCTCAACACGACTCACATCAGCACTCCTGCTGGAACCATAAAGTCAACCATAAATTTAAAAAACACTGAATATTAGATGTAATAACCTGCAGTAACTAGAATACCAGTCTAGTTACTGAAGTTAATGTAGCACTATATGGGAACAGTTCTTTTCTGTTCAAGACATTAGCAGGTAATTTAGAAGCGTTTCAAAGCACATAATTTCACGTTCATATGGAGTACATTTCTGAAACGCAGGTATAGAGGTTTCTTATTTTATTTCCATTCATCATCATGTCAGTTGTGTAACTATCTACTTTATTAGAAATAAAATAATTGAGCAAGTTTACTTAAACTAAATACTGGATGTGCACAGTTGAAAAAAACTAGGCAATATAAATAAAGCGAAAGCAGTAATTTCTCATCTAAATGCAATTAGCACCTGAAGAATGTGAGCTCTTGGGTTTAAAGCTACCTGAGGATTCACATTTCAAGAGGAGATTTTGTGGAGTTGCAATGGTTACTGCCAGTAGATTTATCATAAAAGGAGTTACCATCATGCATGTATAGAAGAACAGAGAGGAAAGAAAAGGTGCAGTCAACAACAGAAGGTCAAGGACTTCTCAGCTAAGTAGAGATGTTACCCATATAATGGAAGTCTAGAAAGCAACCAATTCAATAATTTCAGGAAAGACAAAATACAGATAACCAGTAGTTTAACTCTGTGTCAATTCTTAGTTGGACAGAAAGCCAAACTGCAATAAAAATTTGCTTTAATTGCAGTTAGGACAATAAGTGTGAAGATTGGTGTATGGGTAAGAAGAAAATGGGTCCAGCCTTGTGACACTTCCTCAGTGGCAGAAACACCAATTACATATAGAGATTTTTCTACAACGATAATGTCACCTTTGAAAGTATTAAATTAAATATCAATAGCGAGAAAAAACACGGGTTATTTTTTGTCTGATAAGAGGGGTCAATAAGCCATTGTTATTTCCAATTATACTGATGTTTGAAGGTGTTTTCTAGCAGTAATATTGTTTTCAAATTCTTTTTTACAATCATAGCCAGTTTCAGCCACGAGACAAATATCCTATTTCTCTTCTGCTGTACTGACCTTCCTCATTAGTTTGATCTAATTCTTACTACAAAAATGGGCTATAAATTACAAGGTCTTTATAAAGACTATATGACCTGTATGATAACTAAGGCATTTATGTGACTATTGTAAAGAACTAAAATGTTATTTCAACTGCAGCACTTGATACGTAAAGGGAGAACTTTTAGTCAGATTTGTTTAAGAAAAACTTAAAATTAACCATTTTCTGTGATGGTTCTGATGGATGAATAAGAGAGTAACTATGTAGAGGTGCACGTGTCTTCTCATAAGGTCAGACTTCAGGAGTGAATTACAGACAGTTCCTCAGACAATTTGAAAACCCAAAGGAATTTGCATCCTCTCCTCAACAAGGTGGATACACCTAATTAAACTTGAACTTCATGCATTCTTTTGCAGTCTTTACCTTAAATAACTAAATATAAGAGAATAGTTTTCATCATAAAATCTTCTCTTAAAATATCAATGAATGAGGAACTTGCAAAGAAAATATTTCACATTTTAAGAAACAAATCTACATAGATAACAGGGGTTATAGCAATTGCAACATAGATCACCTTCTATAATCTATATTGGTAAAGGTGCTTTCAAGGTACATTTATATAGGCTTTGTTGCTAAACTACAAAATCAAACATAAAAACCCCAAGAAGTTCTAAAAGTGCATTCATGATAAATCAGATCTGTATGAATAGATTTAATTATGAAATGTAACACATGCCACTTAAAAATCCCCTGAAATGGGATTTTATACCATAACCAACCCCAAAAGTCAGTGTATCAGTTAGAAACCTACTCAACAGGTGAAAACAAAGGTCTACTTGTTTCCTTCAGACAAAATAAACATACAAAATACACTCCATAAATACAGTACATTATTAGAAATAAGCCTGAAAAACAATGATAACCATGGAGGAAATTAGCAGTTTTAATCTGATTTACTCACAGAAATGTCCTGCTTTCTTGGGTATAACTTGATCACTATTTTTCTTCCCTTACAAAGCATTGTGACTACACTGCATCTGTGCACAGAATGAAATGCACAATTCCCCCTTCAAGTGGTAAATACTTGTTTCACTTCAGAATAATCCCACTGAAAGTGGGAAAATGTATTACTTGCTCTTGCCTGAGATGAGCTGACCTTCTATAAAGGTGTGTTATCAGGGTAAAACAGTATTTTCCAAATATTCCAAGTCCTTTTCAAAAAAGAGCAAAAATAACTCTGGTTCTTCTGGTTACATAGCAAAGAGCCAAGCTGCCTGTCCTGGCACATCCCACACATCCCTGGGATGAGCCTGGAATTCTGCTTTCCAAAAGCACCTTGATTATTACCAAAGTAAAGAGGTAATTCCTCCATGCAAAATCAGAAGAGAAACTTGTTGGCTTTTTTTTTTCACTTTCCTGTAAGACAGACACGGCTTATACCAGCTTGCCAGTGATTCTTAAATATAAATACTGTGGTTGAAATACGTCCTTAGTTTCTTAGTTTCTTAGTAATATCAGAAAAAATGATCTATTAAATACGAAACGCCCAAAAGTATCTCTTTGGCTATTCTCAATTCTGCAGTATTTTGGTAAACATTAGTCAGAGAAATGTTTAGTTCTGTTTTCTTCTAAAGGTTATGAGGCACAGCTGCACAAATCATATGGGAACACACAGCAGTACAGTGAGTTTCGTTGTAATGGTGACATCTCTGCTCCCAGAATCCGACCCTTAAATCAGGATGGGAGTGCATTTATGACAAGTGTCTGACTTTCAGGGAAACAGGGGCTGCATTAAAAACAAATCTGTCATTCCAGTGATTACTCAAGCCCTAACACGTACTTTTTCCCTGACAGGCCAAAATATGCCCTTTAAAACCAACGAGAGCTGTGCACAATTAGCAGACAAAAGGTGACTGATTAATATCCTCAGCTTTGCTGTCAGAAAACAAGCAGTAGATTTTCCTGAGGGGAGATGAATGTCAATGTAAATAGGAAAAATTAAAATTTGCTTGTTGGCTGGCTACTCATTTAATGAAGTGAATCTTTGTAATTTAGAAAATTTCTTTAAATAACATATTCAGCACAAGATTTATTTGGAAAGGAAACTTTTCCTCCTGTGACTTACTCTCTCCTTTGTATACCAACTTCAAGAATTAATTTTTATCTCTGTACAGCTAATGGTCACAAAAATTAAAAACTACATAAATAATAGGCACAATAATACTAGATAACTGGTTTTTTGTCTGCTATAAATATGTAATAAATAAATAAAACATATTGAATTAATATTTTAAAGCATTCAATTGCAATAAATAGGCAGTAAATTACTGAACTATGACATTTATAAATAACTTGCAACCTGTAGCACAGACAAAATACCTGAACATTATAACAGAATACTTTTGTAGACCTCTATTCCACAAGACCTCCTAACATTTGAGTGATTTTAGAATTAACAAGGCTTAGTTTTTAACAAAAGGTGAACAACATTTGCAGGTTATGTTCAATAAGCCAGAACACTGTCCAAGTATGAAAAAATAAGAAGCAGAGCAAAGAATTTCCTGACCTTTCTAACAACAAATAATTGGAAACAGATCTTAGTTTGAAGTACAGTAGTGACCAATTAATTGCCTTGATCATTAGAATTTTTATGAGACACCTGAAAATATAAAACTCCACCAGAACTCTCTGAGTGACATTCTGGTCTGTATAGATGTCCCCTGATAAACAGACATACTTGCTTAAGTCAGTATTACACAGCTTTCAATATTTTCATTCAGTTATTTAAAAATTGTTTTCATTAAGTTTGGTTGGTTCTCTACTTTCTATCTGCAGATTAATTAAAAAAAAATAATCTCAGCCAGTCATATAAAATGCAACTATATTTCAGGAATTGTCTTCATAGAACAGCAGGAGCTACACCCAACTGCACAAAATCTGTAGGTCCACATTATGAAGGCAAAGAAAAGGCCCACAGCCTCAAAATACGATTAAGAAGCAAGGACATAAATCTACTCCAATATTGATATTATTTTATTCAGATACTGCTTATCTGCTATTTTACTATTTATTTTCAAGCTTGTTTTCTGTTCAGAAATGAAGCATTACTCCTGTGAGTCAGCTGGCTTGGCTTCTCTCAGACCAGTGGATTGTGAAAATTCACCTTACTACTTTAAAGCAATTCTTGTCATTCACCCTACAGCTTCATGGACCATCTGGTGCAGGCAGCACCTCCTTTTCTTCACATCTTGGACCAGCGAAAGGAGACAAGGTGCAAGCAAAGGACGAGGGCAAACCTGTGGTCTGGACCCCACTTTACAAAGGGAATTAACACACTTCTCTTCTGCTCACACATCTGGAATGCTTTCAACACACCTCCAAAATTTCAGTCAACCTTGGAAATGCATCACACTCAGGAGCAAACAACAGCCGTGAAAGTGCCTTGGAACTGCTTACAAACTGCACTTTGGGACAAAGCCATGTTTATATCCACTTAATTCAGTATCAGCCAACTGAAGTGTTTGGTAAATGGACCAAAGCCCCAAGTGAAGTCCATAAAAACTGGAGCAGGGATAGGCCCAGCCTTTCTTTATACTCCTAACAGAGCAGCATGTACCCATTAATCAGATTTTAACCAAAAATATTACAAAGGCAATGCAGTTGTACAGGTCAGTGAAGGGCACTGCTATGCCTCTGTCTTGTAGCCCAGGGATCAGGGTTTGGGAGCTCTAATCCTAAACCAGAGTTTAAAGGACATCAGGCTCTACTCCTTGCTCTGATCCCCAGGTAACAATTGTGGATATATACACATACATGTGAGAGCCTATGTACAGACATGTACACATATTCCACCACATCAGCAAGATGTTTGAGCAAAATAAAACTATTAACCCTTAAGAAAACCCTTAATTAAAAAAAAGAACAGAGCTGTTCTACCTCATAAAAGGGAATGCCTTCACAAGCATTCAGTATAAAAACAAACACTAGAATTTTTAAACAATTAATGCAAAAAGCTGGCAAGCATGTCCCAGCACTCACTAACACAGGCACAGCCTCAGGGGCTGGACTGTGTCAATTAGTGCATCTTGAGGCAATTAATGTGCTGGGGCTTGTCATAGTGCTGGGTGCTTCCAGAGCACTCAGGTGATCAGAAACCACAGCGTAGGGCCAGAGGTTACAGGATGGTGAACATCAGGCAACAAAAGGCAATACTGACAAATAGGTTTGTGAATCTTGAGCTTACATCAAAATAGATGGACTTTGGATACTCAAGGACAAGTCCTTCCTTACTCTTTACTCAGTTCTAACCAAATTGGAAGATTTTGCCTGCCTCTACATCTGTGTCTCAGATAGAGCTCTCTGGCACATGATATGCATTAAATCCAAACCAAAAATAACATTTATTTTTATGACAGAAGTGAAAGCAGTGGCTTGTGATTTAGCCCTACTTCAGCACCTTTTTTCCTGTGTTCTACCCTTCACCTCTTTCCCCTCATTTCCCACCCCACCAGCAGCAAGGTGAAGCATTGTTTTTCCTTCCTGGTATTGCAAACACAGGCAAAGCAATCCTACACAGTCAAATATACCTTCAGGCAATTAATAAAGATAACTTTCTGGACATAATGTGGACGGACCCTTGCTGGGGAAAACAATTCTGGCTAACAGTTGAAGCATATGTATTTGAATTTGACTCAGAAGGATTCTTCAAGGTGTTACAAATGTTTAAATAAATCTCTATGACTTTGGTAGCTATGGAAGATGTCTTTGAACAGATAGGACACCCTGACTCTAATTCACTTTTATTGTCGGCTTTGGAATGGTGGTGGTTATGAAATAATCATGACATAACAAAGAGTTAAATTCCTGATTGAAATTTCCTTCACATCTTAGATATCCACATTCTTAAGGTGTTAGCTGTGGCAACATTAAAAAGAAACATTTTTCCAGTATAAAATTCTTCATTTAATATAGAACAGAGAAAGTAAAACTGAGACTGCAGTATATAACTTGAACAGTTGCCAATATAGTGCTATATATCCGTAAAAACCTGGGTTCATACAGCATAATTACAGTGCATGCCCCATCTTCATTTATTGTATGAAAAACCTGTTTCCATCACATTTTCTTTTTTTTGTTTTTAAGCTTTAGTGTCCTTTTTTTGAAGGTGGAAAGACATGCCAACAAATTCTCTCCTAGCTTTGGTGGCTTTTTTGGCTTCAATACAGAGGAAGTTACGTTTGTTCTTGTCAACATTTTAGCATGATGGTATTGTTGTTTTTTGTTAAGCAACTTTCTACTAATTCAAAGAATCCCCTGCTACCAAGTACAAATACAGCTGTGCCCGTGGTTTGAAGGGTTCTACAAACAGATTTTCAAAACAAGGATAAAACATACAGAGTGTCCACCACTACCTTTGCAAATTTATACCTGGGATGCCCCTGTCACTCAAAGAAAAAAAAAACTCTCCGAATCCTAGACAAGGCATTTTCCCTGAGTTCTTTCTAAGAATTCCTTCCATAAGCTGCTACTTTTTAGCAGAGTCCATAAAGTATATTTATTACTCTTACAGGTGCATGAGCTTTGACCAAGGTTCATTTCCTCTGCCTCTTATGTAATCATATAAAAGCTATTATGCTGCATGATTTGGAGTTAAACAAATCTTTCACTTCCAACTTGAATACAGGCAATCTTTATAAATCTTATGCCAGAAAAATCTATGTCAGAAAATAGCTGTCCTTATGTATGATTTTTTTAAAATTAATGGATATGTGTCAACTGATCAAAAAGAGAAAAAGGTTGACTGAAATATTTGAATATGCTCTATGAAATGAAAGGATTTTATGGTCCTACTAGATAAACCAAAGAGGATTTTGTTTCTTTGAAGATATTTTCATATATATCTGCACTGAACGCCTTATTGACCCATTTATTTATGACACAAGTTACTTTAATAGTAGACCTACCTTCACCTTCCCCACAGCTTTTCCTTTGTAAACAACTGACTTCAGATATGCTCAAACATCCTTATGGATCATGTTTTGCACTGGATTCTGTTTAAATTGTCTTTCCAAATCAAACAAATCCTGCTAAAAGGAAATGTCTGCACACACAGCATAATGGAAGGAGCTAACCCAACTGCAATCTTAACAAGTAGCAGAGTGAAACTTCTGAAGGTAAATCCTATTCCCATACTATTATTTAACCCATAAAAGCAGGGAATATAGAGACAGAGGCCAAACTCATTATTTCTACTTCCTTCTCAGGACAACATTACCCATTAGATTCAAGCTCAGTGATTTTGTTTGTTGAGAGTACTGAAATTTGATCTTGGGCTGCTACTGCCATATGAAAGAGGTTTTTAAAAATTATTTTTTGTTTATGTTTTTATAAAGAGCTTCAAAGGGGAGAAGTGTGTTATTTTTTTTCTCCTCCTACTGAAAGCAAATCAAAGTCCCTTGAGCTACATTTTACTGTTTATACACAAGCATTAAACTGCCAGGATATAGCATTAACAGAACAACCGAAAACAACTTTCAGAACTTTGAAACGTTTCATAACAAGACCAATGCACTGACTATAAATCATGTTCAACAGAATACCAGTACATTTTCAGGTTCTCAGATAGTACGGGTTCAGGGGAAAAAATTAATGGCCTTTGTGTGCATATGAGCTGCACAATAAAGTTCATTTGTGAACATAAAATAGCACCTGTTATTTATACTGAAATGCTTTCTATGATCTGAACTCAGATCACAACTTAAATTTGACAGACTGCATTTATGCCCCACCTTTATGTTACTTTATGTAATAAGAAATGCTACAAATTTTAACTGAACTATTAATTTCTGCTTTTCAGCTTGTGATGTACTTAAAAGTCTATAAATATATATGAAGAAATATATCATAATTACAAATTGTTTGAACAAACGAGTGAAAGATCTGAAGACCTAACTCCTGATTCTGTTTTCCTGTGCATTTTAAGACAGGTTTGAGGTTTAATAAAATTGGCAAATTTCTCACTTCATGATGAAACCCATTATGCACTGGTAACTCACCCTCTTCTGCTCTTTAATATATTCCATCAGTTCTTCTCTTGTCCTTTTTACTGCTTCTTCGATTGCCTTTTCACTTCGTTTCTGCTCCTCCATTAATGCTTCCTTGACAATTTCCTTTCCAAAAGAAAAGCGTGTAAGTGTATATGAAAAAAAAATATTTCACAAATGTGATAAAGGTCATCCCTTTTCCTCCTGCTAAATTTTTTATCACCTCTACACTCTTTTATCAGTAATAGTTATCCTAAATGTATGCAGTATCTTCATAAAAATCGATAAATTCAGTACTAACTGGTGAAATAAGAGAGAAAAAAAGGTGAAATAAACCTGTGTTAATAGAAATATAATGTTCCCTGAGAGCAGAAATAAAAAAAGCAATGTAAGTTTTACTTTCCACCAGGAGCAGGGATGGCAGGGATGTACCCATTGCTGTTACCAGGCCAGAGCACTTCAGTTGGAAGAGACCTACAAGATCATCTGCTCCAGCTGCCTGAGCCCTTCAGGGCTGCCCAAGAATTAAAGCACATTTTTAAGGGATTCTCCAAAAGCCTCTGAAACACTGACAGTCTTAGGACATCAACCACCTTTTGGGAAGCCTCTCCCAGTGTCTGACCACCTTCTTGTACAGAAGAGCTTCATAATGTCCAGTCTGAACCTCCCCAATGTAGTTTTGATTCATTCCCGCACCACCAAAGTCTGTTTCTAACCTGTGATACAAATTATCAAAGCTTTTTGTACACTTATATAAAAACTTGTCAAAATCCGTAATTTGCTTCCAAACTTTGCCGTGGACATTCTGTACACAGCAGTAAAAAAGCAGCAAAAGATACTCACTTACCCCCCCTTCCAAATTAGCATTACCCTACATCAAATGTGTTACAGTAGAGAAAGCCAGGAACCACTTCTTAAAACATCTTTATCACCTGCAGTATTTGCTTAAGGAAACAAATTGCTGGGCTAAAGTCACTGTCCCAAAACTGAAGTCCCAGCTTTCCAAAGCCACTCATGGAAGAAGTAATGACATTATTAATCCAAGCGTTCCATTTCCAAGATTTAGGAGAACAAAATGACAAGCCTCAGACTCCTATGAATCCTGAAAATGTAACATTTTCAGAGAGCAAAAAAAAACATCCAGTAAAAGTAATCACATGATCTTAAATGATTCGTCAGGGAGATCAAGATGGAGAATGTCTCAGAAATCAGGCAGAAATTGGCAATTCCTATGCCTTTGTTCTAGACATTCCAAACTGGAAGAAACAGAAACACTAGTGGTGCACCCGAAGAATTAAGCAGGAAATAATGGAAAAAAACTCCAGTGGTTCAAAAAGGAACACAACATGACTTCTAGTGTATTTATTCACATACATGATTTATGTTTCTTTTTTAAATCAAAACTTTTAGAAAATCAAAGGTAAATATAAATGGATTCCTTATTACTCTTCACTGGTTAGACATAACACTGTGTTACCCACAGATTTGTTTATAGGTTTGCTTGACTGCAGAGCAATACAGACATTTTATGATACCTATTTACAACTCAGATTTGTGGTAGTGGGGGAGGTTGGCTGGAGGACAGGTGGAATTCTAAGGTTTTGGAAGTAGAAGATATTTATGAAGTTGCAAAATTCATCTGTATATTTAAGAGTGGTGTTTTACAATATGCTATTAGTGTAGAAAATGAAGAATCCACTGAATTGGATCAAACTCCTTTTTTCAAAAAAAAGTCCCTTCAGTGGAAGTTATTCAACTGAAAAAGAAAGCTCTATTTCTTACCTTTAGTTGTTTGCCCTATTTCAGCCAAAACTGAATAGTTTCTGCAAAACTACACTTTTGGTATTTTAATAGCAGAAAAAGTCTAAAACCCCAAATTTAAAACATGTAACTATGTAGTCCCCACTGTTCTGGAATGCAGTACATATGAAAATCATAGTTGTGAAAAGTGATTATGATTTTTTTCTATTTTAATTCAGCTTACCAAAGAAAAATCCAGAGAAAAAGGTTTCTTTCACTACAGAACTCCGGCAAGACTAACAGAAAAAGTAGTAGAAAATTACACATTACAGAAATATGCTGTTCTTGTAATTATATTCTCATGCCAGTTTAATTTGTCAAAAGGTCCCAAAATACTGTCCTGTGTTAGAATGGAAAAAGTCCCATAATCTATCCCATTAAACTCTTCAGAGCAAATTACAGAACTGATAAGCTGCTATATCTTAATATGTAGAAAATTTTACACTCATAAAATACTTACAATCAATTAAAGTATGTTAAATATCCTTGATACAATACTTGAAACACTACATAGTCCAAATAAATATCTGGACTATAAAGTCCAAATAAAAACACAATTAAATTCTACAAGTCTATTAATAAAAATGCAAGAAAACAGAAACCACTAGCAATACCTTTATATGGAACACTACTTTATTACACTGGCATTAAAACAGAAAAAATAAAATTGGAAAGAATTCTTTTTCATTTCCACTGGTATTGGCACAAGTCCCCAGGGATGTGGTTAAATCACCATCCCTGGAGGTATTTAAAAGACATTTAGGTGTGGCACTTGGGGACATGGGTTAGTGGTGGCCTTGTCAGTGTGAGGTTAACAGAGGGACTCGGTGACCTTAAGGGTCTTTTCCAACCTAAGTGATTCTATGATTCATCTACCACGTTCTGGTTTACCAAATTAAGTGCTGATATATCTTCCCAATATATAAACATTTCTCTGTTTCAGACACGGATCACCTCCAGTTATCATCTGAAAATCATCTCAACAGTTACTGTCACCAGACAGATCCTGTAGCCATCAGACTGGACAATCTCATGTGACTGCAGAAAAAGACTCCTACTTTAGTGGGCTTCATCCCAACATTTGGATTAACCAGACTGCTGGCAGTTGTCCACAACACTTTTGATTTCTTGGGGTTTTTTTTGTGATTATTCACCGACCATACCCTAGGATGAATCATATGGATCCATTTCTCTGAGATTTGAGTATCTGTTTCTCATCTGAGTTTGAATGTTATCCTGCTCAGTAGATTCAGGAGAAATGAAACAGTTCCATAAAACACACAGCTTTCTTCTCAGGATACGTCTTAAAAACCAGGCCCTACAACCCCTGACAACGCTCCTGAACTGGCTGACGTGGTTTGCACTGTTCCGTACCTGCAGTTCAAAATGGGCAAACACAGAGTCCTGTGAAACAATGACACTCGAGACTATCAAAAGACAGCTTTGCTGTGACATCAGTGAACGGAAAGAAAACTCTTTTACCCCTTTCATTCAGTTCTCAGAAGTCTTCAAAGAGCAAACACTGCACAACAGCTCCTTAGTCAACTCAGTCATGTACTGTTGATCTTAATCAATGATATTAGTTTTTCCTTCTGTAACAAGAATCTTCACTTTTATATGACCTTCCACTAAGTGCTCTCCTCTAAGTACTCAGTCACCGTCTGTCTTTGCTCTGTCATTAGAGTAAATTATCAGCTAATATAAAGTTATTTAAACTCAGATATTACCTATTACTGTTGAACAAAGCCTTAGCTGCAGGTACATTTTCTCAGCATGTATTTACTTTTCCTTCATCTCTTTGCTCTTTCCTCTTAAGCTATATCTACCGTTGGATTTTATCCTAACTTAAATTTTGGTTGCAAAGGTAAAAATTGGCCCTTATTTCATCTTTAACTACAAAGGGTAGAGTGTTATTTGAGCCTCTTAGTGCTATTTTAATAGAATCAAGAAAATGGGAAAACCCAGTTTCCCGTAAGAAGCTGAGGAAGGACACTCCACAAAATGGCACTTGAGGTGCAATTCTTCTCCCTCCTCCCTTTATTATTTTTTTACATATTTGATCAGTGGCTGGAGTACCAAATTATAATCACAAAGTTGGCTTCTTTACATGACTCTCTATACGTGTGCTTGACATGACACCAGTTAGAAGATAAGAATACCTAATCAAAAATAAAATACAGTTATTCAAATACTCAATTGACCAATCACAGTCAACCATGTATTAGAAATGACAACCACACAATCACAACATGTAGGAAGACAGAAAGAAAAAGCAGTGTACTCGATACACCAGAGAACTCCAGACAGTATTTAAAAAATAAAGCAAGCCATATGTTGCTTTGCAATTTCATAGGAAAATTCTTTTGTTTCCACACAAGGATCAGGTGGCAGTACTAAACTTTATCTAGGAAATGCAACCACAGACTGCAATGTTAGTGGTTTTTCAGAAAATAGTAACCCTCAAATTATAATGTCTGTGGTTATAAACTACTACAATCTACTTCTGAAGTCAGACATGGTTGAAAGTCTGTATGCAGTGAACTACTCCTTTTCCAGACTTTGCAAGCATATTAAAAATAAACTCATCTAATGGCAGGGATCTCTTTCCCCTTGGTGATACTGAGTTGAGTCCTTCCTCACACATTCAAGATTACACAACCTTTTCTTTTAATGTGTCTCCATAAACACTGGCCACAGTAATGTTTCTGCAAGACAGTGGTAAAACAAGAAGAGAGTAAAACTGAAAATAATGGTTTGCTACCTTCTCGAGAGAAATGTAAGCACACACTCCCACTGCAAGATGGGATAATAAATAATAAAAATAATAAAGGCAATAGAAATAGGAGAAGAGGTCCTTTGAAGAGCAAGTTCTTCTCCAGCACATTGTGTGATACTATATTATCAGTAGACTAGGTAGGAATCGGGATATAGAGGAAAAAACCCAACAACTTCTTGTATGAATCCACAAGATATTGAACATAAAGAGCAATGTTACAACAGTCCAAGCCTGTTACCGAAAAAACATTTTTTCTTCCAAAGATTAGCAGTGTCCCACCCAATCAAAATCCTACAGAGTCTAAAAAAGTTATTTCTGAAATTACATTAACAAATCTGGCATCTTGCAGAGTGCTTCAGAAACAGAATAAATGGAGTATTTCAAACTCTGACTCCTCCACAGAACTCTGCAACCCTTGTGAAAGATGAAAAAAATAACAAATGGACAAAGAGAGACTGATAACCATAATAGTTTGTATTCCCTTAACTGGCAATGCCCTCAAAGCTCTGTATATCATAGACATTAAGAGCTTTGAGGCTAAAGAAACTAAATTTTAAGGAAATTAAATTAATATTGTGTCACGTTAAAATCCTCCCAAGTAAAAAAAGCATCATAGAAGAAGGGCAAGCAATGCCAATATAGGTAAAAGTTGATCTTCTAGTAACAAATACTATAAATACAGTGATTAATGGTGAAAAGGAGACAACAGCAAACCCTGAAACAGAGGCAAAAAGCAGTTTATAGCCTATTTAACACAGAAAGGGTGATGGAGTAAAGGGCTGGAATGTTACAACAGTAATTATTGCAGTATTTTCAAAGGAGAGAAAAAAAAAAAGCATTAATAAAACCAAAAAAAAGTGGGAGCTTGTATGAAGATTGTACCTATATTGTTAGATAAGGTATTTTTTCTCCTACAGATATGATGCCAACTGCATCCTGTAAACAAAAAAATTATCTTGGCAATTAGATCTGAAACAAAACCATGACACAGTCCAGAGTAACAAGCAACAGGGTTGGTCTGGAAGGTGCAGGAAGTATTTGTGAAGTGGGAAAGGAAAAAAGAAAGACTCAGAAACCTTCGAGTGATAGTGATGCATTCATAAAGTGACATCACAGAGATTTATCAGGGTTTTCCGTGTATACAGAAATAGCTCACAAAGGGGCCACGGAGGAAAAAGTGTGTTAGGCTCCCAAATTTGGTATGAAACAAGAGGCAATCTTGCACAGAACAAATTTACTGTACAATGAAAAGACAAGACAAATGTATAATCTCCATATATTTCCTTTTTTCCCCTTATACTATCCACCAAAAAATTCTTTCCATACCTAGTCATTTGATGCATGAGAAAAAGTGAAGTGGTTTTTTACAGATTATAGGGCTAAGAAAGGGCCATTTAATAGCTAATAAATCTGACTGAAAGCTAGAGTGGGAAATAACTTTTTAGAAAACCTTTTTTCCTTCTTAGTCCTTACAACCTTCTCAAATGCAGGGTAGTGGGGAAAAATATTTAGACAAACAGTAATTTTCAACAAAAATTTAACAGCTAAGTTTAGCACTTGTAGAAAAGAAACAAAAGACAGTTCCTTAGGTATAAAGGCAACGGCTTCATGTTTTCATTTACATATCTTTTATTCCCTTACACATGACTGGGCGTGGAAATCCTTGAGAATTTCAATACCAAATTCATTCAGGCTTTCCAAACTACCAACAGAAGCACTCCCTCAAGTAGATGAGCATGAATACTGAAAAAGTTTTAATAATGTAGCAGGTAAGGAGCCATTCACTCGACATTTTTCTTTTACCTTCTAAGCAATGGCATATGCTGGTATTCATAAATCCATGGAAAGTCATTAAAAGAATAAATTCTTTTTCAACTATCTACATGTTTGCCAGTAAAATTGTATTAATGCTTTCTAAGACCATAAATTACAAATTTATTGTTCTGCAAAGAACACCACCACATGAGCCTTCAGAAGTATGAACATACTCAATCGTCTTTAATTCTTAAAGACTTACTCAGCAAAGACCACTGGAAAGTTCACTTTTTAAATTTTTTTTTTCATAAGCTTTTTAGTTAACTTTTCTTGCAAAAATATTTTTTCTTTGTATATCTCAGTATATCTCAGTTGTGGCTTGGCTGAATGAGACACCACAGCCTCAGTTTTCCTGAAATACTTTCCCATTGGTAAGATAATTTTGCCTTAGTGCTTTTGCTCATGTCCAAGAGGAAGCAGAGTTTATGTTAGTTCTTTTAATAAATTAAAGGTTCTACTTTTTCTCTCTTTCCTAAATATTCGCAGCCTTCAGAACACTTGAGTCTCCAGTGGATCTGCTGTGTGGATTAGGACAGTGATGAACTCAGTCTCTTTTTCCCTGGAGAATTAGGGTAAACTACACTAGATTATAGACAATATTTTAAATTTAAGCCTTCAGGAAATGACAAAGGTGATTCTTTGCTTCAAATGCCTTAGCAGAATTATTTATTTCAAGCTATGAGATGGACTTAAATTTCCAGGGCTCATCCTGCAGCTGCCAGCTTTCATTTTACTTTTAATGATTTTACTTTAAAACAAAAATAGTGGTGCATAAATTCTCTTCAGTGTCTTTTGCTAATTCTCTCCCACCCCACCATGGATTTCACCTCCTTTATGCAGCTGAGTATTTGGCTCTGTAAAATGATAACAATTGCCATGCAGAGAGCTCTGCATTATAGCTATGGGAGCTAACCTGCATTGCCCACTAATTATGAATTTAATATAGCAGTCTTTATTCAAAATTGTACGGATATCATCATCCTATATCCCCAAAGAATCTTTGGATTTGAATTTTTTCTATGAGTAAAAATAAACGTAAAGAAGGACAGAGAGAATTGTCCATTGTTTTTCCAGTTTAGAGTTGTACCCCAGGAGCTTCACTGCAATTCTGAATTCTGGGGTAAAAAGCTCCTGCCACAGCCAAGCTGCCTGTTATACTTTCTCCTTATCTAGAGGATATCCACTTTTTATTCAAACAAGTGTTCTAGAAAAAAAACATTCTAGTGGAGGAATTTCACCAGGTATTCCTCTCAATGCTGACAACCACGAGACATTAAACTCTCCTTCCACGGAAGATGCCACTGTAAAAAACGCCAGACAATGCATGAAAAATAGAAAAGAAAATACTGGAGACATGCCAGGCTACATCTAGTCTGCTGGACAGATGAGTTCCTAATCTATGATGACTTTTCAATGTGTTGTAAAAGGATCACGAGGTTCCTGTGCAAATGAGCATTATCTTTAATCAAAAGACTACTCGTTTTTTTCAAGGAGAGTTTGTTCTTCCTGATTTAAAATGCAAGCCTGCTCTTCCCCCAAACTGAGAATGCTCTTCTAAATAAAAAAAAACTCAACAAAAAACTCTAATAAAAGCATGAAGCACCTGAATAACACAGTTATAAAATCTGAAGATGTTGCCAGTCTCAACCAAAATGAAAGTCATCTGGACTTCTAATACCTCACAGCCTCGAGAGATTGCTCTAAAAAAACATTTTACCCTTTCCCTGGTGATGTAAAATATCTCATTTATCCTTTCAGAGTTATAAGGCTTCAAAATATAATACCTTTATTTTAAGTACAAATACCATGTCTCTAAGAAAAGACACCAAGTCCACTGGAACAGTCAAAGCTTTCATGAAAGGCTTTCATTCATTCATTCAAAAAAACCCAATATTCATGTTACTGTAATCCTTTAATTTCTTAAAGAAAAAACAAAGAAGGGGGTATGTCAAGGTTGCTCCATCAAGTTGAAATATTAACTCAGTATGTCTTAGTTCCTACTTTCACTGTAAGTTTATCTTTACTCTGCTGTTTCATATTTGGTAACAAAATATTTGATATTAATCATGATTTATTTATTAAACTGTCTCTAAGTCTCCAGATTTTTCTCTGGAAATATTAAATTAGTACAATAAATCTTAAATGGAAATAGCATTTCCTTATCTGCAGACTTGACAATTTGACTGAGGATAAACGATTTTTTTTAGGACAAAGTTTTGTCAAGCATGAATATCTAACAAGTAGAAGACATCTGCATAAACCTCCCAGATTTGCATTCACTATGGGTCTCCTTCCTGGCCACTCTGCAACAACACCACCAAAAAAGTCTAAAACAATACCTGTGTCATCCCTGCAAATGAAATACTCATCTTTTCTTCTTTTAAACAAATTATTTAGGGAAATTTCACCACCTGATTCAGCACAAGCGTGATCTTCAGACCTTTGTTGGTCTTCTGCTAAAATTGCCCCACCAATGAAATGTAAACAACCCATACTTTAACGGATTTTTACATTTCCTTTCTCATATATAGCTGTATAACTTCTAATGCATGTGTTTAAAAACGGGTGAAAAAACCCAACATATTTTATTTTAATAAAGAAAATTAATGCATGGCAAATTACTCTTTTAAACCAACAAATCAAAACTCCTAATCATGTTTCTCTGGTCTAGACGGTAAAGGAGAAGGCAACAATTAATAAATTCATTCCACTATGACACAGAAATTTATTTTCCTTCATTTCCATAATTTAAATGTTTTACAGATACACAGTGGTGCTACAGTTTTTAATATATGTCTTTTATCAACTGCACTTGAAAATGCCTTTTTCTCTATGGGTTTGCATCTCAAAGAAAATAATAAAATTTGCAGTGTTTTTGAATTTTTCCATTAATTATTCCTAGAGTTAATTGTGGTCACTTTGACTGTAAGCCATTCTGCCTCACCTATTTGCAGAAGATTACACTGACCCTTTGTGATCTTCCCATTTTGCAGACTTACAGTATTAGTGAAGGAAAATCCCTTCTCTTTAATACTATGCTTAATTTCTTTGTTTTAGCTCAAATCAACAAAGCAAATCTCTTTGAAATAATTTACAGCAAAATAAAATTTTATTCTAGGATTTTTTACATTTCATTTTCTAAAATATTAGACTCTATGTTTGAATTTTGGCCATTACAGAGCTGACTGGATATATTGTCTAAACAATAACTGCAAGAGAGTAAAAAGTGCAGTTATAGCTCTTTGAAGATCTTACAGAAAACTTGTAAATCTTAGAGAAAACAAAACATAAATAAGAAACAACTCTCTGTGGCGGGTTCTACACAGGAAAAATTAATGCCCACACACAAAGTCCCTGTAGGCCCAAGTGAATCTCATTGTTAAACCAAAGTTGTATCTGACACCACACAGAAGTTATCATTTGGCACATCAGCTCTGCAGGACTTCTTTTGTTTACCGAAAATTTTAGTAGTTGGTGTATGCTTATAATTGCAATGGCCTAAAGGAAATATGCAAGTTCTTGGCATAGGAAAAAGGGAAAATTTCTCCAAGAAACCAATTTCTCCATGAAAGTCCATCCTCCCCAGGGAATTTGTACTCATTAATTAGAGATTAAAGAGTGTAAATTCATATATACCATACATATATGTGGTAGAATTTTGGAAACCTCAAGAAAAATCTTCATTTTTCCTTAATTAAAAATGGATTAGGTGTTTTGAAAATGAACCTGACACGAAGGAGAAATAATCATGTTATAATTGAATAAGAGAAATTATTCCTGTTACAATAAAAGTTGTCAGAGCTGTTTGGTATTAAAAGAAATGGAATGAACTAATGACACTACTGAAGGACTACATTAAGTGCAAGATATTTACAGCAGATCTTTAACCACAAGAGTCTCCAACACCTCAGTGCTGCTCACCATCACAACAAGGACATCACTTCCACTCTAGGAACTACTTGATCTAAAAGCAGCTTGAGGAGAAAAACCTGTCCCTTGGAGAGGCCTGAACTGCCTCCTCAGGGAAACACTGACATGGCAGTGCATTTAGGACTTTATCAAAGAATATATCCATCAATATTAAACTACTTCTAATGTCATCCTGTCTTGTGGCAGCTTCAAAGGCAACATCAACCATGAGAGAGTCTGCAGTACCCTGCAGAGGGAAGGAAAACCCGCCCCAAGTCACTACCCCAGCTTACTCCACGTCTCTCCCACCCCTGGGACACCCAGTGCTCCCCAAATCCATAAATACAGAACCCTGGCTGAACTCCAGCACCCACCCATGGGACTCCTTCATCAAAAATCTTCAGGATTCATCAAAACCCTTCTCAAACTTTGTTACCACAGTCCTCCTCTTATTAATCTCTTCATGTTCCACAAGCTATAAAACTGCTGTCCTTACTGCAGTAAACAAACACTTTGTCGCTGTCCCTGCAATGAAGTGATTCTCCACACCACTGGTACCAGTTCTCATTCTGAACAGTCTGAATGATTTGTATCTAACTAAAGCCCAAGCAATTGTTCTCAGCTTGAAGTTAGCTTTGAACTCAGCTGTTTATTTTTCTGTTCTGAAGAAGAGTTTGAGTTCCTGAAGGCTCACTGAAAGCCTTGAAAACTGACATTTCAACATTTGATACCTTTACATTTAAAAGAAGTAAAGAAGATATAAAAAATTAAATCATTCTATTTACATAAGGAATGTAAGCAATACAGAGTATGATAACGGCGTAGCATTGAAACTTTTTTTTGTAGCTGATTAGGTATAAGAGGTTATTAATTTTGTGTAACACTGGAAAGGGAAATGGTGTCTGTTTCCAAAGAGTACTTCTATTTTACTCTACTTTACTTCAAATTTTCAAGTTTTATTTTTTTTTCTTATTCAGGACATAAAAAAATACAGGAATATCAAATTCCAACACACCAATGAAATATATACTCCTTAAAATTCTGAAGACTATAACATTCAAATATGTCACCAAGAAATCAGTGAATTCACAGGCCACTCCTCCAAATATTTCCAGCATCATAGACCACAAAATTCTACTTTTGGAAGAGCAATTTAACTGCTATTATAACATACTTAATTTGTAATTCCTAGAATTGCTAAAAGCACTGTTGGGAATGTCCCTCTTAATTCGTGTTAAGTGACATACAATTATTGTTATAGAAGCACCTCTCTAATGATAAACTCTAGAAACATTTCTGGTTCATTACTGGTTTAAGTTTCCAGTTTTTATAACCCCCTCTTTATTTTGTACCTGTTCTATAAGGAACAAATGTAATATCTTTAGTCTTCCACAGGTATGGAAGTCATCTAAACTGTTTACAGCATAAATCCCACTCTGAGCTGCTTGTCCTGGGCTCCTTTTGAAGTCAGAGGACAAAACCAGGCATGATTTGTATCACTTCAATACAAGTACCTGTGAAGGTCACAGGAATTTTGTTCTGTATGTGCCAGCCTCTCTCCATACACACAGTCTAGGTGAAGATAAACAGCTTGTTTGCTGTGCATTGCAAATATCAACCGAGTGACAGATGTCACAGGAAAATCTACTGCAACAACAGAAGACAGTCAAAAGAAAAACCAAAAAATATACAAAGCAGGTAGGTGCATGGGAGGGTAAAACACACTAACCTGATTCTGCTTTCTTTGCTCTTGCATGGCTTCTGAAACAGCCTGGGCAATCTGCTCTTTATGACTATCACGTTCTGCTTCCCACAGTTTTCTTTCTTCTGCATGAATCTTCTCCATGTTTCTCCTCTCCTCCTCCACTGCTTTCAGAACAGCTTCCTGCACTACTTCTTTCTCAGCCTTTGAAACAGATCAGGCACAATTAGCTGAGCAGCACACCCAACTTGAATGACTGACTCATACGTATCACCTTCTTCTAATGAGGCCTACGAGCTGACAAGATATGGGATGTGAATATTTTCACTTCTGAACTATGAGGTTCAATTTATCTTAAGGTGCTACTAAGCAGCTTTTACCTCTGGGCAATGACTTGTGTAGTTACAGAAAGGAAAAGGAAGTTACAGGCAAGGGTCTTAAATTCCCACCTACTGAAAACACAGGAATTCATAACTTGTTTGCGTAACAAAAAAAAAAATGCACCAAAACCCATGCAAGAGTAGGCACATCATGGGCCTCCCTTGATATTCCCATGTAAGAGATATTCCTGCTCTTATCTTCAAAAATCTGAAGTGCAAAAACAGTCTGAGCATTTTCTGCAGAAAATTAGCCAATACATAGTTAAAACAAATGTGTCTTCCCTCCCAAAGCTCCTTAGCCATGCTACCAGAAGTACTGTTTTATTTTTCCCCCAATCATTATATTCAACCATTATCTGAAATCACTGAGAATTTGAAGCCAACAGTTCCACACATGCGTAGCCACACAAATATATTTATCAGCAAGGCAACCACTGCATAATATCTACAAATAAATAATGGCAAGCTGAAGTTCAAAATAAGCAAACATGGGCTGACAAACCTTATTCACAAACCCTTCAGTTTTATTAAGCTTATAGGTCATTCCTATGCCCCTTGGAGGTGATATGGAACTGGTCAAATCAAGTCATAAAAAGCAAAAAATACTGTATTTATCAGATACCTACACTCCCAACTAAAGCTGTTTCGTGCAATTCACTGGGACTTGATTTTCTACTTAGGTATTTAAAAAATACAATAATTAAATTAGGATGTTTTATTATACACACATTTTCCTGTAGATATCAACCATGTAAGAACTGTTTGTTGTACTACTGAATGTTATTCAGTGAGGTGCTCAGCCAGCGTTCATATACTACACAAAAAAGACATACAGAAAATTATAACATAGCCTGCTGAACTGTGCTAGGTAATACAGATCACTCGCTGCCCCAGATCATTACATGCAACTGACCTTTTGTACTGGATTCTACATCAGTATTAGAAATGAATTCTAGCTTAACATTTACAAAATTATTGTCCTATCACCAATGCACTTAATAATGAAATACACAGGAGAAATCATATTTAACAACTGAATAGTCAGTTTTAGTCAAACATCAGCATATATGAAAGAATTCAAAACCTGTTAAAATGCCCCTGTGTGTATATGATTTTAAAAATAGTTCTTGCCTCATTGAAAATGACCATATTCAATGAAAGTTAAATAAGACATGCTGCTAGCTGTCTTAGTAAGATCATCAGTTGACCGTGCGACCCAGCTTTTGAAATCAAGATGCACTGATGTTGAAAGACCACAAAAGCAGATATTTAGGTAACAGTAACAACTGAACTGCAATATTGTGACTTCTTGTGATAAACAATTCAGAGGCTATCGCCCAAGAGAAGGAAGTTACATCTCTCTGTCAAGGCATGGGATATAGCAGATACGTTCATTTTCAGTAGAACCAGCTTCTTGTAAACGCAGATGAGAACACAGAGCTTGATAAATTTAGTTATGAAAGAAAAGTGTCTGAGCTTGGCATTTCTAAAGACACACACGGAATCCACATTGCATGTCTGCTAATTAATTGAGTGATACCTTTGCAGCAGCTGCCAGAGCCTCCTTGCTCCTTTGTCTTTCTTCATCCAAACATTTGTCCAGCACTTCCTGCAAGTGTTATGAAAAATTAAACTGCAACATACAATAAAGGAGTGGCTAAAAATCATTCCAAACAGTCAAAGTGCTTAAGAAAGCTTCCTCTTCCTGTCAGTAATTGTGACAGGATCATTCCCAATAATCTCCACGATGCTGATCTGATCTCTTATTTTTTGGTAAACAAAAGCAGTACCTTGTGCTTTTGCGACTGCTGCATCAAAGCTTCTTCTATCTTTTCTGATAACACTTCCTTTTCTGCTTCCAAAATGTCAAGAAGTCGCTGATGCTATTGGGAGAAAACATTCATATTTTTGTAACCACAGCCAGCGAGTAAAACAGACAAAAAGAACTCATCCAAGACACTTGGACTTGTCAGTTGCTCGCAAAATTACTTAAAACATAGATTCAGTTAAATTACATACACAGCACTCCTTTAAGTGACTTCACGTCATGAAAAAAATTACAATAGTAAGAAATATTTAGCTTCCTGAATAATTATTATTTCCTTTCAGTCTAAAAAGTATTGAGAAAAAAATTGAAAAATGAATCACTATGTAAAAGCAACAGTTACACAATTGATAAAGACGGTCTAAGCAACACCATACTTTATTTCATTTAAACAGTTGCAGAATTAAAATTAGGCTTGTACTACCTGCCAGTTATATGTACAGAGAGCAGAAGGCAAATGTATTTCTTTCAACCATTTGTGATATGACCCTTGAGAGCCAGGAAATGTGAACAAAGGAGAATTCTGCTTTCTTGTCAATTTCTTGTTATCCTAAACATTTTTTCAGGGAGAAAATGAACTCTGAAGTGAAGTGACCACGTAGTCTATATGCAGACGTAGAATCTGTCACTGTTCATAATCACAACCCATTTATTTGTTTTTCTCTGTATCACGTAAAGAACTTGCAGGATGTGGGTTTTGTCTGTAAGAGCGAAGCTGTTTTCCAAAACTAAAAATTATTGCTGGGAATTATTGATGCTTTGTATTTGTCATGATATAATTGTTAGCAAGTCAGTACATTTTTTATAAGTTATTGAAGAGATGATCTATTATAACCTGAAAGTACAGTATCAATGCACAATAAAATTTTACAAGATCACCAAGGGGAAAGTGCTACAGTAGAGTTTTATATTAATGTATATAATAAACACAATTTTTTTACACAAACAGTTATGCAGGCAAATCCTCCTTTCACCAGCATTTCTAAGAAACAGTCATTTCTGTTTAACAAATTTTAATATGTTTTAATTTCAAGTGCCTCCAATGGCAGCTAGAAATACATTACCAAACTGCAATACTATGTTCTGAAAAATATTTTTTCATTTGAAGAATAGAAAACATTTAGACTGCTTTATAAAGTAAAACACCTATCTGCCCTTCCAGGATAAACACGTAAAGAGGCATTTTCTTGTGAATTTACTTAAAATAGGTCTGAATGTGGCAGACATATTCTAATGGAAAACACCTGTGGAAGGAGTAGCAAAATTCACATCATGTTTATACTTAATGATGTGTAACTCACTTTTCTTGTGTTTTCAGACATTAGCTTTAACTATCAGGGCACTTACAGAAATTACATTTTCCCAGTAACTCAAAGGTGAAACAATAAATGGATTTTATTAGTTAAATGCTCTCCATGACTCTTCACTTGACTAACTGCACAGATTACAAATGTTATTTCACAATGACAAAATATAAAACAAACACATGCAAATATTTTTGCAGACATATGCCACAAATCGAAGCTTACTAATCATGTCAAGCAAATTACTGAATCTTTATTTTGCTTGTCAAGAATCAGCACAGGAGTTTCTGAGGAGAGTTCCTTAGAGAAAATCACCTCTATCTTGAAAGCACCTGCAATAAAATGGAAGTCAGTTTGTTCAGTGAGATGAGACTTTCTAGTTTAAGCCTGGCAGGCAGTGAATTCCAGCTTGACTCTGACCATCAGATTGCCAGGTTTCATATGAAGACTGTCCATCAGATTTCTGGGTTACCTGCATCCACATTTCAAGCTTCCACAATGGGCAGTGAAATACCAGATGTATTTCACACCATTCTCAATGGGACCACAATTTTCAGCTTTTAAACTTCAGAAGAGTTTTAAATTTTTATTTTCCATGTATGTATAACAAGGCATTCAAGCCCTTCCTGGAAGTCCAGGAATGCAGACATTTGCATTAATAGAATATAGAATATATACACATGGCCAGTGGAGAAACCCAATGTCAGCCCCCCTGATGATGAAACAGTTTGATGACCACAGCCCTTCACATGATCTAAACCTCCATGCAGAGTTAACTTCTCATAAACCAGTCAGGGACCTCCAGTCCTGAAAAATACAGATATCACCAAATTTTAACTACAAAACTTTAACTACAAAAATGACTTTAACCACAAAAAAGTTGCCTAGTAAGTAAACAATTCCAAAAAACTGAAGGCTGCTGTGACTGCAGTGTGATTACTTTGATTGAGCTAGGCTCTCCTATTTCCTTGGTAGACTAGAAGATCTATATGGTATTGCATTTGGAGTTTTGGAGTTTTATGGAATTCACAGGAATTCAGTAAGAACTTCTTTAAGAATTGCATCTGTTTATAAAAACATGTTAGTTCATATTTTTCAAGATACCAGAGGTAAGTATTTGTAAGGACATTTAGAATGCTTTCAAAGCTTTGAAATAGAAGCTAATAACTTCTGTCGTAATTCAATGCAACTTATTTTACATTAAATAGTATCACTACTTCTCATGAAAATACAGAATTTATAATTTCAATACTGTAAGTCTCTTGTGAATAGCTTGGTACGTCCTTTCCTATTGTAATATAAATGCTCATTCATGTGGAATAATCCTCCCATAGATGATTACCTTCGTATCTGAACTTCCAGAAGTTCATTTATTCATCACAAATGTTGCAACAGCTGTCCATACAACCCAGTAAAGAAAATTCTCTTGTATTAGTCCCAGAGAAATACCTTGGAGAACTGTTTATTTGGCTTCAGAATCTGTATTTGGTCAGTCTTGTTTTTTAGAGAGAAACATACCTTAAGCTATTACATTACATAAATTATATGAAAAAAAAAAAAGTAAATGGAAATGGAGAAAACAGGATAAAATGTGAATTGCTTCTCCCTCAAACAGGTCTTGAGTCCAGAAAACCCATATGGCATAATTAGCATGGATACAACATGACAGCTTCCATTCTGCATGTAATTAATATGCAATTTAATTACTAATCAAGAACTTTTTGGTTTTTTCCAAGGTACTATGCCCCACAGTAGTGTTAGTCCTCATATAGAGGCACAGAATGTCCTGGAAAGCTGTGCTTATTAAAATGATGTAGAGTGATCTCAGTGGTATTATTAATCCATTTTCTAGAAAAGAATGCACCTGAATGCATCTGAATTCCTTATTACAGAAGCACAGATCTTTCAAAGGCATATTCAGGGATCTTGGTTATGCATATCACTTGAGCAGGAAATCTGGGAAGTTATGGATAGTAAAGGCTTCTGTCAACAATCAAAGAAATTTTAGCTATTTCTGTATAATGAAAGCATTCAGACAGACTTTGGCAAAAAAAAAAAAAGAAGCAGTAATTCAAAGAAAATTATTAATGATTGTATCAACAGAATTCCAAGCTCTTAGTTTAAATGTCCCTGCATAGCAAGTTATTCTAACCCTTTTGGAACTATTCTCTAGTTTGGGCAGCTAGGTTTGTATTTCAGGTTTTAAAATAGTCCATACGCCCTTTTAAGTAGAAATTATTATAGAGAAGCATTTGGTACATGGAATTTCTAGACATGCAGAATGACTTCGGAGTCTGGTTCTAAATGCACATGGTGAACTTTATATACAATCAGTGCTTCCTCAGTTGGTCTTGCAGACAGATTTATTAAAGGGAGTTGAAGGTTAAAAACAAACAGAAGGTGACAGTTTCACTTCAGCACCTACACGTTTGAGAGTTTTCAAGTGTCCTTGTATTTTTAGCTAACAGGAAACAACAGGAAGTTTTAGGTTCATTTACTTGGCTTGTAGATTTTTGTTCAGCTATAGTAAAGGCCTCTGAACAATAGACCACTGCAGAATTAAAGATCATATCTAAGCAGCCTTATCTCACAACCCCTCCCTTTCTCACCAGAAATCAAAGCCAGACAAAGGGTGTGAGTTGAATGAATCTCATTCTGCATTTGCAGTTTCCGCAGGTAAGAATTACCAACGTGTTCCTCTCTCTGTCAGACAGTATTAAAGGAATAATGGAAGAGCTTTGACACTTCAGGTACCACTGTGAGCTACATATACCCTGAACTGTGATTCCTAAGCAATGGAGAGGCCACTTTCTCCTGGTAATTGTACCTGTCAAGAGCACACTGCCCATGCTTCAAAAAGTAAACCTACTAAAAGCTTTCAAGGCAGAGTGATCTGTCTCCTGTAAGTAGGATAATGAGTTCACCAGACCTAATGGTCCTGTGAAAAGTAACCAAGTGTCTTCCAGGTTTCCTGTGGAAGTTAGGATGGTGACTTCCATATGAAGCCTTAAATTTGGAAAAAAGCAATTAACCCCTGCAAAGACCCATGAAGTTTTTAAACAGAAGTTGAGGTGAGGGTTTCTTTTATTAATCCACAATCCAAGAACCAGAAAACAGGTAAAAAACCAATCTCAGTATGTTGGAACTTTGAATCCAATTATCCAACTGTTAATAAACAAATATACCTTACTGAGTTTCTGGAATAAAGAGCAATGATGGAAACTGATAAAAGGTTATGGCTACAGAACTGGAAATATGGTGCATGAATCAGTGCAGGACAAAAATAAATCTCAGTGAAAGCTCCACTTTGGAGCACCAGGGAAGTTTTCATCCAGTGTAACTTTCCTAGGCTGCACGTCCACACTGTGTGTGTTATCTATAAGGCACAGTAAAGAGTTGAACACTATGTAGAGATACCCAGAGTGATCTAAAAAACCTTTAGCTTAGGTACAATAAATACTACAGCTCTTTAATGCATCACTTTACCTGATTTCCATAGCCTAGCACTCTCACTTAGACTTCTTTCCAACAAAGCTATAATTTACCTCCTTTTATTCCATTGACAGGGAGTATAGGGTTAAGAGTGCAAAATTCTGAGTTGTAAAAATTCTGAAGAGCAAGTTGTCTCATGACACGATGGCCCAGTGAGACATAGGAAAGAGATTTCCAAAAAAAATAAAAGAAAACCCCCAAACTTTTCTAAAAAGTGGTATTCCACAGTGGAGAGAAACACTAGTATTTATACCCTGCCCTCTGGAAAGTAGCATGAGAGGGTCAAGAAGAGTCTTGTGAAAATTAGCTTAAAACAAAAGGCATTCAAAAATAGGTTATAATGTTTTCCTCCCTGCAAGAAGTTCTCTAGGCAATGGTTCCAAATGAAAATCGTTTGATGTAGATTCAAATATAAATACAGAGGTCCTGTGGTTTTTCTTGATTCCTGTAAAAAAGAAATCAAGAAAATCTTTCTTTTTTTCCTGGAATGTGAGTCAGAGAAGACATTGTAAACAGATTTAATCACAATAGCAACTAGTCAGTCTTTTTTGTTATTTTTATATATTAAATTTATTTCTGAGGAATTGTGAATTTTTACTTTCAGGTAAGCATAATCTGAAGGATTATATAGAAGATATTACACTAACTTACGGGGTGAATGAAATAATGCATGAGATGAGCTACTTTACAGCTAAAATGCTGCACTAAAGCTATTAATAACTAATTCTAACTTAGTGCAGTTATAATTCCTTGCATATTCCTATTAATCTTAAACTCCAAATTTAAAGTCAAACAAAAAATTGGGTGTCTTGCATGAACTGAAATGCTTTTTAAAAAAATAGTTTCTTTCTGAGTCCTGTACTGTTTCATTTAAAAAGAAATGTGTACACAATTTCATCCACAAATAAAAATGCAATTCTTTTGCTATAGTAATGGACATCCGATTTATGTTTCTGCAGATTGGTTCCTTCTCAATATTGGGTAAATCATCATGCATGGATCACCAAATCTGGCAGGGAAAAATTCATTTTGTTAGCTGCTATTCATAGCTTATGTAAAAGTAGTCAGATAATAATTCAAAAATAAAACAGCAAAGAACATCACAGAACAACCAAAGTTCATATGAATATCCTAACACTAAACAGGAAAAAAAGGCCTTGCATTAACTGGAGTATCACTGCAACAAGTTATTGGTGTTTCCCTCTTCCACAGATCTTTCATCTGAGGAAACAATTGTCACACACTAAAGAAATGACACTTGGAAGCCTCTTTTAATGCCATCATCAAACCCAGTATATTAAGACATTCATATGTCTAACTCACCCTCAGTGAATGACCAGTTTTCCTTGGAACAAGTATCTACTGAATTTTTTAATCTAATGAAAACTGCATTGTAATTAATTGTTTCGTAGAAAAAACCACAGACATAACGTCATCTGCAACACTGGGGCTTTTTTGTACCTTCATAATATATGGACATAGAACCATCCTCCTCCTTCAAGACTTGGGGAAAAATTATCTTCAGGCACATTTAGTAAATGTTTCAGCACTTCGTTCACCAGCACGGAAAGTAAACCACTGGATGGGGCTTTTTAAGAACTCAACACTTCAAATCTGTTCACCTATTTTAAAAGAAACCTTCTTAACTCACAAAGTTCTACTTTTATTTCTGTCTCTCATGAAGGGATCTAACAGTAGGAAGAAATAACACAGGTCATGGGAAACATTATTATCTATGTGAGAGGAAGGTGACGTAACAAAAATACATCATGATTTTGTAATGTTATCAAAATATTCCCAGTTCTACATCCTATTCAAAATATTATCCTGAGGAAAAAGGCGACCTTATTAAAATACTAATAACAGTTTTCTGCTCCTCTAAAAAAGGCTGGCTACATTTAACAGCATTTTCTTTTATACTGCACCTTTTCTTCACCACTGCTCGGCTATGCCTAAGTCAAATGACAAGATCTGGTAATTGTAACTGGTTTCTTACACTGTCCTCACTATCTGTGGCATCTCAGCGTTTGGCAGAGCAAGGTGGAAAATCTGTCTGAAGAATTCCAACATCTGGTACATATTTCCACTTCCTCAAATTATAACTTATTACTGCATGGTTGAACTGTATCTTTTTGCCAGTTTGAGGTCCAAGTGTCTAACAAAGCGGCAAAGCTTTCCTAAGAGACAGCTCAGGAATCAGAAAAACATTATTATGTGAGAAATGCTAAAACAATGTAAATATAAAGAAAAACCGTAATAGCGTTAATAAAATAACTAAAGATATGCTTGTACTCAGGGTTCCAGTCAGCAGCATACAGTGAGTGCACAATCTGTATCATTTGAGGCACATCAGAGGCTGAAACTAAGGTTAAAACATTTTGCTGCATAAGTACTTCATTGTTTTTATAAATAAAGTAAGAAGCTATATAAAGTTATCGAATAATGAAAATACTTTTCTTGGAAAGTGTACATAGTAATAGAGAACATTAAAAACCCGACACACTTCGAGCTCCTGAGGATACAGAGATAAGCAACTTTATAAAAATATGAAAACAATAAAAAAGTATCAATCACTTCTTCTATTTTGTGATCTAATTCATTTCACTGCCCATATGAGTTCTCCACAAATTTCTCCATTTATCAGGGAGAAATAAAGGAAATGAACTCCTAAAACATGAGCAATGTAAACAGCAAAATATTCAATAATGGAAGACAGCAAAACAGAACAAACCCAATTTTTTTTTTAACTACAGCTGACAGAAAAATAACTGAGGAGAAAAATCATTCTATATTACTTAGCTGTTCAGAGTATTGACGAGAGTTGATGGTATAAATTCCTAAGAAGTAATGAAGGTTTGAAGATAACAAGTTATATAAGCAAAAGAGAGAAAGAAAAAAAATCACTCTAAAGAGCTACTTTCAAGTGCCACTTGACAAATCCAAGGAAGCAAATGTAATTTCCAAATAAGATTTTTGGTGGAGACACTAGAAGAATCCTGGCTGAATTAACAGTGCAAAGGGACTGCAAAATCAACCTCCAACTAGCATGTGAGAGTGGGCATATTGAAATCAGGTCAGAAAACTCTGGTAAGGGTTTATATTTTAAAAAAACCCACCAAACAGTTATGCCTGTTCTCAGATTTTTTCATGGAACCACAGAATCACAGAATGGGTCAGGTTGGAAGGGATCACAGTGGGTCATCTGGTCCCACTTCCCTGCTCAAGCAGGATAAATCTTGAAAAATTTTTCATAATTTAGGAAAAACACGCAAACAAACAAACAGAAAGCCATCCCAGCACAGTAAAAGCTGATTCTTGCTGTTTTCATTTTGATTCTCTCTATATACACAGAAATCAAGGAGGTATCAGGAATTCAGGAATAAACTTCTCAAATTTGACACAGGATTTTAATCAATCCTTGGTTTTTTGCCTCTTTACATAATGAGGAACTACCTGAAAATAAGGAAGTTCTAAGAAAGTGTAACTTCGCTCTTGGCAAAAGAGCAGCAGGCCTGAAAGGACACAACTAGATGAATTATGTGAAGGTGAATTACATGAAAATGTAACAGGAATGACTGATTGGAAGTACTTGGTTTTGAAGGGAATGAATGAACAAATACTTCTACAGCAGCAAATGACAAGATTTCTGGGAACTGAGAGGAAATGCCCAAAGATGGGGACATGGTGAGTACTCTAAATAATTTCCAAACCTATCATAGTTGGAATTAATGAACCAGAAAGGTTATGCCCACCGCAGAGTTCGTATTTTCAGTCTGCAAGTCTTCAGGATTAGTACTCTCACTGCAAAAATTGGCCAATGTCTCCTAAAAATGCAAATATTCACAAGACTTTCAGAGTCTAGTTTGCACATGGCCCCCTTCAAGATGAGGCATTAAATAAATTTCACTATTACTACCATCAGATGGGAAAAACACAGACCCTCTTTTGTTTACAAGAGGAGGAAAACATAATCAAAGTTCATAGAATAAGCATTATTAGAGAAACATGAGGCACATTTTGAGTAGATATAAAAGCAATTATTTGAAATCACAGAAAATTATAGCTCCTGTGAAACTAAGTTGCCGAATGAAATAAACATTTTCCCTGGCATACATACAATCACTTGCTGTACAAGGAAAATACTTCTTACATTTGACATTTCAGGAGTTGCCGGGAGACATACTGGTACTTTTCACAAAAGGTTATGCAAAACACATCAAAATGAATCATCCAAATACTGGAGAAGATAAGATACCTATCACATTCCAGCAGCCCATGACTATTGTCATACCAGTTTTCTGCTTGTCCACAGACTGTTCTTGAGAGCATCATAAACTTTAAAAGATGAGTTCCAGCCAATGGAACTTTTATTCTGACTGACCTTTCAGCAATTGTTTTCAAATTGAAGATAAACCAGTGCTTCCCTGAGTCTCAAAGAGACAAAAGATTTCATGCAACCGATTTTGAACTACTATTTATCATACAAATGACAGCCAACATCAGGATAAAGTAGAGTGGAAAAAGCATTAAAAACATGGGGGTAGCTCTACTTATCTTAAATGTTGTTGCATCTACAAATGTGAGACATGTTTCACACACCTAAAATCATCATGAAAAATACCAACATGAAAATGTGCAAGGGAAGCATTTAACTGAGCCCTTGAGTTCTTTCCTTTTTGTATGACACCTCCAATACTGTTCTGTCTCACCAATTACACTCCTTTGGCTTCTTAAACCATGGAAAAAAAAAATCATCATACAAAATATATGCACGGTCTATATTCCATACAAAGGAAAACTGCAGGCCACACGTCCTTAAGTGTTAACTAAGTAGAAGAAACAAAGCCCAGCATGGGAAAGGAATATGTCTGCAACTGAATTACAGAGTTAAATAGTTCTAGTCATCGTCTTTCCTCATTCTTCCTTTATATGAATCAAAATGGGAAATGTGAGACTAACATAACGAAGGACAACAGTAAAATGTATCCCCCTTAACTATATTCAAGCATGAAAACACTGCACAGAATGTCCAGTTGCATCTCTGATTGATAGTGATGCATCAGGAAGACAGAGAAAAACAGGAATATTGTCAAGTAATCATTTAAGATGTAAATGTGTGCTCTGAGCCTCACTTCATATCTACTTTAATCCCTTACCATCCAAGAATGCCTGCTTCACACTGCTTAGAAACAGTAAGGAAGGAGAACATCAAGGTAAGGAAAGAAAAGTGCAGGATAAATAAAGGGAAAATGATTTCTCATAAATGAGATCTGCCGTAGGTATTTAAGATTTTATTTTACCTTAATACGCAGATCATTGACTATTTTAAAAAGAATTTAAAAAATGTACCTTGCTATAGACATATTTTTAACATGTGCTTTGATTGAATAGTAAGGGAAATTTCTGAGAATTAAAAAAATCTATTCAAAGGTTTGTTGATCATGTTTTTCAGCATGTATTTTCACACAGCACATGAGTAAAACCACAAGATCACAGTTGGTGTTCATTTTCAGAAGGCAACATCAAAGGTCTGTGTCTCAGAAAAAGATATGGATGAAATTTGTGATTTTCCAAATTGTAGTGAACTGAATACATGTTTCCCAATGGCATTTTCTGATATCCTCAAATGCTAGAAAAGTAAAACTGACATGCATAGCTTTCAGCAGAGGACATGACTGATTTCTGGCACAGAGGAAAAGAGTTCTCTTTGTCTTGTTCATTGATGGAGGACACCATGACACTGGTGCCCCTGAATGTGCCACAAGAATGCCTGGTTTGCTTTTTGAAATGTTGATATCATGGAATCACAGAATGGCCTGGCTTGGAAGGGACCTCAAAGATCATCTGGTTCTACCCCCCTGCCATGGGCAGGGACACCTTCCACTATCCCAGGTTGCTCAGAGCCCCATCCAGCCTGGCCTGGAACACTTCCAGGGATGGGGCAGCCACAGCTTCTCTGGGCAACCTGTGCCAGGGCCTCACCACCCTCACAGGGAACAATTTCTTCCCAATATCCAATCTAAACCTGCTCTCTGTCAGTGTGAAGCCATTCCCCCTTGTCCTGTCACTCCAGGCCCTTGTCAAGAGTCTCTCTCCATCTTTCCTGTGGGCTCCCTTCAGGCACTGCAAGGTCACAATGAGGTCACCCCAAAGCCTTCTCTTCTCCAGGCTGAACAATCCCAATTCCCTC
>QWTY01022382.1:0-21267 GCA_008033365.1 Pseudorectes ferrugineus | reverse complement strand
AGTAAAATAGCTGTAATACATAGTTGCTTTGAAGCCATAGTACTGTGGAGCTCAAAAAAAAGAGAAAGATCTAATTTAAAAAAATAGTGCTAACTGATGTTCACAGGAGAGATCTGCCATGTTTGAAAATACTTTAAATTTGCAATGTATTTCACTAACAAAATTTACTTAAAGAATGTGAACAGCTTGTGGACACACACAAGTAGACATATCCTTATGTCATCTGTTTGATGTAAATATCCTGGTAATGTAGATGTAGAACTAAAACTGTTTGCCCCAAATCATTCTTTCCCAGCAATATTCTAACATGAAGTGTGGTTCTTTTTACTTTCCAGTAAAACTGCTCTCTTGGAGGGCTTGGAGGTTGACCAGTATATGTGGGGTATTCTGAACGCTATACAAAAGTAAGTGATCTCCCTCCTGATGTCCAAGACTAAGCAACTAGGAGATATGGTAATGAATACTGAGATAGTCACACCAAAATAGATCTTGGTGATTGAACTTGTCTATTGCATGGCGCCTTGGTGGAGCAGGTGGTAGAGTGAATCAGTTTCCATCTTCTTCATAGATCTTGTTTGGGTTATCTCTTAATGGCAGCCTCACCAGTGAAGCAGAGGGAAGAGCCAGAATGGAGGATTAAATGCTTTCTTGTATTTACAAGCAGTCCCTCCGATTCACAGGTGGCAAGCCACATCGATATGTTTGGATTTCATTGTGTGGATAAACATAGAAATGTGCGCTCATGGTTGCCTTTTTTAAAATTTGCTTTCAGCACACACTTGAGGAGTAAAAGATCTTAATGTTGTATTACACCAGAACATTTCAGAACATTAGTTACCATGCAGATTCTTACGGAAACTTCAGCAGAATTGATTTTAAAAAATTCAACTGATATGCTAAATTTTCACATTATTTTACAGCTCCGAGTTTGAAGAAGTTACCATTGATCCAACTTGCAGTTGGAGGCCGGTCCCTATAAAGTCAGATATTCACATCAAAGATGACCCAGATGGCATTCCCTCAAAAAGATTTAAGACCATGAGTCCAAGCCAGATGATCATGCCAAATGTAATGGAGATGATTGCAGCTTTGGGTCCTGGCCCGTCACCTTACCCATCCCTACCCCCTCCTCCAGGAGGCAACAACTCCACCGAGTATGGTAACCAAGGTTGGTTTTACAGCTTTGTGCACCCAGCTGCTCACTCTAGAACTCAGTGATTCAGTCAGCCTTGTGATTCAGGTGTGTCAGTGCATCTTCTCAGGGTGATGCATGAGGGAAGCAAATTATATGGCTGCAATTCTGAAATTCTGCATAAATCTTTTCAGTTAAGATTCATCTGTTCAACAGAATGTATATTTTAGTAAATATTATATTTTAGTAATATATTGTAGTATTTAGTTATTTTATTTAATATTTTGGGTATTTGATGCTTGTCATATTCATAGTCATGCAGCCCTCCCTGAATCAAGAAACATTCTATGTTACCTTCTATATTCATGGCCTGCCACAACAGACATATTTCTGCATTTTTTTCTGTGCATTTTCCTTCTGTGCCACTCTCAAGTGAAAACATGAAGTATTACATAAGTAGAGAACCTGACCCATTAATCCTGCTACCTGGGCCACTAAGTTAACTTGCGGCCAGGTGAGTGACATTCAGTAGGCCACCAGAAAAGGGATGACTTTTAAAGAGCTTTTAGCTGCTTTGCAAACACCTTTGCATTAGAAAATTACTTTTGAGTTCCTCTGCCCATGTGCTACCAGACTGAGGAACAGGGAACTAAATACAGGCAATGGAGATAGGTTTTCAAATTACTGGTATGTTGTGAATAACTCAATTATAGTGACAATTCCAAAAACATGAAACCAGAGACTGTTTCTTTTGCAAGTAACATGATATGAGTCAGTTCAGCTCTGGGAAAAGACCAACTGTTCACACTATCAGAATCCCCAAATTGATTACAAGGTGATACATGTGCTTTTTGCAGGCGTTGAAGAAAAATATAGATTGCGTGCAAAATATGGTTAATTTGCTCCAGTGGCTGCAAAACTGATGACAGATGATAAAACTTTTAAGGTTTTCAAACAGATGAATGATTACTATAACAAAACCAAGAACTGAATCACAATTTTTTCCCTCGTTTAGTAGGAGTGAAGTGCAGTGAGAGCCTGAGAACAGAGCTGTCTATCCTTCACCATATTTCCAGCTCATACTCAGGATGGGACAGGGTAGTCACATAAAGTGTGGGGTTCAGGCTTTGTGTGAGCATTGCTGCCTAGAATGTTATTTTGCTGCCTTCCCCAAGGGTCCTGTAGCAGAGGTAGTCACTGCTCTTTGGAACCCTGAGTCATCACTGGCAGGTGAAACCCGTGCTCTCCTATTTCCCCTGCAATAGGGATATCAGTGCAGTGCACCAGATTATCCTAAATGTCTGACAGGTCTCTCCCTCAGCACGTGGCATTGCTCTTGCTGCAGAGAGGGGCCTGCTGCTGCACGGCTGTAACTCCCTGGGCATGCTGCCTTGTATCTTTATTCTCCATCAGTACGTGCACTGAAACTTAGTGATTGCAATTACATAATGTCTTCTGATTAATAGTTCTTTAGAGCAATGTAGTAGTAGTATTACTACTGTGGTTCATGTTTGTTTATTTGGGTTTGACAGAAGCATACTGAAGTTTAATTTGCAAATATAACAAATATTCAGTAGTACAAGACCACATTCCAGCTGCCTGCTAATTAATTATTCCTGATGCAAGGCAAGACCAGCTATGTTCTGTGAGACTCATCCAGTTTGCAGATTAACAAAATGAGAATTAGTAAGGCTCTGCAGTATTTACATGATAGATCAAAGTCCCGACGTCTTTGAGAAGTACTCTTACATGGCTAATGACTTCTATTCCTCCAAGATTAAACTTCTGCTTGTGAAGCTGTGCTAAAGAGCAAATGATGCAACTACTTCAGTTTGTCCAACTCCCTTCTTGAGTTGAATATTTAAAACTGCTGTGCTTCAGCTGACAAACTGCAGGCTCTCTGTACAAGCTCCAAAGCTATTCTGTTATTTCAGAGCTCAGTATCTTCCAATTCAGTTGCTTGTATGAAATAGGTGAATGGTTTTAGTTCATTTTTTTGCTGCTCAGTTTTGCTGTTCATAGCAAATAAGTCACCAGAGCTGATACCTGAGTTGGAAGTGTTAAGAGAGGAATCTTGACAAAAAATATGAAGAGTAAAATCCCTGTATTGGGATACCTGCTTGCTTTAGAATGCAGATGAAGATCCCTGGGATGAGGTGAGCTGGATCCGTACGGGCAGTGGTCACTCAGTTCTTGTCCTGCAGAGCAGCAGGGGACTCCAGGCCTGCTTCAAGATGTGTGTGTAAATCCAGTCAGTCAAGTGAATTTTACTAGGTTTTGTGGGAGCTCCAATTAGATAGGAACACCTCTTCTATGCCTTTTATAAAGGGGTAAAATAGATGCTGTGCTATGAACTGGTATTGTGGCATCTTCCAGATTCACTTCTGTCAATTACTTTCATCAGAAACTGAAGCAATGCTACAATCTTACTGAGCGTGTAGAAGCATAGACATAAATAACACAGGTGTCCTCTAAATAATCTGGGACTTGGGCAGTCAGTCTCAGTTACACTGAGATGCTTCCAGATACAAATATCCCATAGAATTTAATATCCCGTTTACTTCTCGGCATGGTTAAGTTTATGTGGTGACTTGGCAGTAGTTTTTCAAAATGTCAGCAGTTTTCAATTAGTTCCAACACATAAATGAATTATTGCAGCAGCCAGTGTTTGGAAGCCGAGTGCCCTGTCCCCCCTCGCTCAGCACTGGGGGCACAGCGTTGTCACATTCAGTGTCACAGCTCCCTGTGCTGTGCAGGGAGGGCATCACATCACACAGCTCCTGCAAGATACTCGGAGAGATCTACGTTGGGAAACAAATCACATCTGTTTCTCTTTCAGGCAACAGTTACCAAGGTCATGGCAATTTTGACTTCCCGCATGGGAATCCTGGTGGCACATCTATGAATGACTTCATGCATGGGCCACAGCTGTCACATCCCCCAGACATGCCGAGCAGCATGGCAGCTCTCGACAAACCTCTCAGTCACCCCATGCAGGAATCTGTAAGTAATGGTGCTGGGCACGTAGATTCTCGTTCGTGGGGGTAAGGAGCTCTCAGCCAACTGATGGACTTGCCTTATGAACTGCTTTTACTTTTTGTGGATTCCTCACTTGAGAAGTTTGTGAAATAGAGTAGACCTGAGAAATGCCAGAAATGCCATTTTTAGTTTCTGGCCGTTTTGAGTTTTTGGAAAAGCATTTCTGCACTTTTTGAATTGTCATTTAAGCTTGTTTATCTGAAAGAAAGAACCTGGCTCAGTGTGCTTGTATTAATCATTGTGCTTTGCTCTGACACATGAAAAAAAAAAATGTACTTCATTCCCTAGGCCAGCAGGACTGTGAATATCCATCTCCGAGAGACAGCTTGTTAAAGCAAGATATTGGATGACTTCAGAGCAGGGACAATATCTTCCCTGGCTTTTTCTCTGAGGGCAAAATTTGCATCAAAGCATTTTGAGGGGAATTCTACTCAAGCAGCATGAAAGGCACCTTTAAACTTTTGGTAACAGGACAAGCCTGTCGATTTCAAGGAGAGACGCTGCCACTGATCTGAGAGTATCAATGTAAGAGACTAAAAAATAGAGGTTCCTCAGGTCTCAGATGGTGAGGCAGAACTGTGCATTGGAAAAGCATCTTGCTCAGAGCACTGAGTTTTCTATACAGAACTTTATATATCTCCAGAAAATGCAGTACTGCAGCAACTAGGTGATAGAAAAGCTACCAGCAGCATTTAGCTCTTAGGCATGGTTAGTCATCTATTTTAACTTTGTGTGTGGGGTGTGTGTACATCCTTTTATGTTCATTTAAGTTGCAGGGCAGGGGGTTTAAAGTGTGCTGTTACTGCACAGGAAGGACGTTTAACTTGACAAGTCATATGTGCTGTGTCTTTAGTGAATCCTAGAAAGTACAATTTCAGAATGTAATGAGGAAGTGTGGTAGCAGATGCTCAGCAAAAGCCTACTCAGTCAATGTCTCCTCTAGCTGGCAGTGGGTTTTCCAAGGAGGATGGTGAAAAATAGAAGAGAGCGGAGAAAGAGTTCTTAGTATAGTTTGGAGAGAGTCCAAGTACCAAGACTATCTGCAAAGGAAGAGTCCAGAAACTGTAATGACTTCACCACTTTACAGGCTAATAAATGAGAACAAACATGCTGTAAACATAGTTTTGCATTGGCAGATTCCACATACACACCTTAGAGTGGTCAGAATTCTCTGCATTAGAGCCAACCATGCAGTATTAGAATACAGTAGTGAGAGGAAATAATACCCACCTGAACCACTCACAGCTGCTTTCCTTTGAATCAAAGTCACAAGGAATTATTCTTTGCTTCCCATTACCTGACACCTACCTCTTGACTTCATCAGTTAACAGCTATGCCTTTGCTGTAGTAGTTGCCCTGGTGAAATTTCTGAAGTGGTAGGATATGAAGTGGCTGAATATGAAAGTGAAGAATTTGTAGCTTTCTGAAAATGGGACTGTTTACACATAGCAGAGGTGAAAGTTTCTCAAGGCTATGCATGTTCCAGAGCTGTGGGAGTGTATTTGTGCAAATGTTAATGGACTTTCGGTTCCATGGGCCAATCTGTAGCAAATCTAATACTTGAATACTTGCTTATGATAGCTGGCAATTAAAGTAAACCTTTGCCTCACTTCTCCCTCATCTATCATGATACTCAAGCAATACCATTTGGGAATAGGAAGCAGTGCTAAAGCAGATTCCTACATTATGTCAATGGCTGGTTTTCTGTAATGAGGATCAGTTTTCAGGTCTTTTAGCACAGGACAGTTAGATTAACCTTGTCAATGTGGCTGTGCAGTTTTCAGTCCACATTTGAGGACTCTTAAGTGTTCCCACACAGCTTTTTCAGTGTTATAAAACCTCTGCTTTCCTCTTTCTTTTGTTCTTTTCTCTCGAAATGAACTGTCTGTAGCAGACACTCAAGAAAGGCATCTTTAAAATCACTGCTTTTAGAGAAATAACATGCCTTTAGCACATTCCTAAATTGTGTAGCTGCATGTCTTTGGAGAGACACTTCATACAAAAACAACTATAAACAAATTGTGTGATTGAACCAAGGTTTTAAGATGTTGCCTGTTGCTCTTCTCTGGCTTTCTGTCTTTCCTTTTTACACAGTTAGTAGATTTTAGTAGTTTGCACATACTATTCACTTTGGCCATTAGAAGTTTACAAGGTGAGTTGGGATTGGATGTTTGGTCCTTTTAGACCTGAGGCCTCTCTTACTGGAGCTGAATGCTGCTGAGGAAGTTCCTGACATTCCTATTTTGAAGATTTATGTGGTGGCCCTTACGCAATGGTAGGCACAGAAAGTCGATCCCTCCGGATATACTCTGTAGGTCACTCCAGGAAATGGAGATACTTTGCCAGTGTAGGTAGGGCTGGGTAACCAGGGATGAGTCAATCAGAATTTCCTTCCCTCAACACTGCTGTTCCACTCCTATGGAAGAAGAAAAAAATCAGGACCTGAAACATGACCAGAAGTAATACCTCTTCCCCAGCAGAGAGTGTTGTGAGAGCTGTGGAACAGATGCTACATTGCAACAGTGCAAGATTGCTACAGAACAGCTGCCACAATCGCATCATGTTTGTTTTCAGAAATTGTAAACAAGTTTTAGACAAAGGAGAATTCAGTTAGCTCTTGTTTAGTGCTTCTTGCAGACAGTGTAAGGAGTGACTGAGCAATGGATGATGACACCATGGATTCATATGCACAGTGAGGTGATATGAGCTGATACCACTGTAAAAAGTCATCACTGTTGTTTCTATTTTCACTTTTCCTCCCTCTCACACCAGCAAAAGTGTTACTGCAGCCATGAAGTGATATGGACCCAGGTACTGATGTGATTGGAAACTAATTCAGGGGCAGGGTGGGGAAATTCAGTGCATGTCTACAAGGTTTCACCTTGCAGACATGGCAAAGGGGCAGATGGGAAAAGTGGCCAAGAACATCAGCAGGGCAGGCAGGATGGCATCTTTTAGTAGTTTTGGTAACTAACACAGCAAAAGAGTTGGTAAAACTGTGACCCTGATAATGGAGAGAGATATAAACCATTGACTTAACCTGGTGATTTTTTTTCCCCCCCACTAATAATATTCTCCAGAGACAGAAGGAATATTGCTGTGCAGCTGGCAGGTCCTGTTGCTCCACAGCTGTACATCTCGGCACTCCTAGAGGTCACTGTTGGGCTGTAGAGTTGTGTTGTTCTGTGTTATTAAGCTGAAGGTGTAGCTGTCTGCTATAAGCTTTTCTTTTATAGACTGTAAATGCTTTAAGAGCGCCAACGTTTATGCCTCTAAAAACAACTCTGGAATTATCTTGCTATGCAAGGAAAGGCAACTTTGTTAGACTCTGCATTCATAGTGCAGGTTAGTGCTTTCAAAATGGTGGGAGTTGCAGGTACAAGCTAAACATACCCAAAGTGTGTTGCTTGCAATATGTTTGCAGCATATCAAACTTATCATTAGTTAGCTGAATGCAAATAGAAGGTGTTCCAGTCCTGAGCATTTTGCTTTCTCACTGGGAGGCTGGTGGAGCCAGTGGCCTAAGTCAGATGGATTTTGAACCTACGATGGTTTCAAAGAATATTGTGGCCATCAGTCTTAAAATAAATAATTGCTCCCTCTACAAGAGTTGTCTAAGGACCCAAGTGACTGTCTTATCAACTAAATATACATATATTTAAATCCTTGCCTGTATAAACATAATGTAGAATTTCTAACCTGATTTTTTGTTTTGAAATTTGTCTGAGAACATACAAATTCCTCTCCTGGTTTAAATAATTATTGATATATACGTGCCAGTCTGACCCTTGCTTTATGCAGTCAGGGATAAATGTAAGAGACTATTCAATATAATCCTGTTTGGGTTTGGTTTTGTTTTTTTCCGGAAACTGGTTTCCCACTTTAACAACGCTGTCATAAATTGCTTTTTACTTTTTGTTATTATTAAGCTTTATAATTTCCACACTTTCTGTTGCACACATCCTCAATGAGTGAAGAAGGAAACAGTACTGTTAAGACAGACATCTACTTATACTTGAACTTTAGCGAAGTTTTTGGGCTGCAAATTTGTTGACATTAAAGCGCGGTCTGTGGGCAGATTTTGTACAAACTTACCCCTAAAGTAACAACAATGTTGTAGAATGTTTTTCAAGTAGTCAAACTGTGAGCCCAATGGCGAGATGTGTATCAGTACTTTTTACCAGTTACTTTAAACTCTCATATGGCAAAGAGAGCCAAATTCCATGTTGCAGGTAGGATCCTGTCCACAAACCTTCATAATACAAAAGTATTGAAAAGGACCTCCATGCAGCTGAGTGTGACTGTCCCAATGGATCAGTATTCAAGTTTCAGTTTTCCTAAGAGTGGTGAAAAGTATTTTTAAAATACTTGTTTCTCTAATTTTTTTTTATAGGAACATTTTAATTAAGTTTTGTAATAACCTCCCTTTTTGCTTTCCAAAGCTGAAGGCTGAGGTTAAGATAACTTTGCAGTTTATGTGATATGAAAGGGTGAATACTGACATAGCATTTTGCTGGTTTCTGTTGGCTTGGCTGGACGAATTTCATGCTGTTGTTGTATGTATTTGTTCTTTTATTTCAGCTTCACTTTGTCCAATATGTAGCATTCCTCAAAAAATGTTTACATTTTTTGTTCCTCCATATACCCAATTAACATGAGATATCTGATTCTGAGGCATTCAGACACTTCTTTCTCATGGCACCAAGGTCAAGCCCCAGAGAATCCACTGGCATTATATGTGACATGCAGCAGAAGGAAGAATTGGACTTGTGCATTTTTATTGCTTCTCTGTCATGTGAGAAAGACTTTTCCCCCATTCGGTAACAGGGTTAGGAAGACATATGTGGATTGGTAGTTTATTCCCCACAGAAAACATAAAAAACCACGAAGCTCTTGCTAGAGAACTCATCCACAGCATGAATACAAAGCAGAGTGTGATCGTTGGCTTAGTCTGAGCTAAGGCAGTGTACTTTGCAGTCAGCAGGTGTGCAGCCACCCACAGCAGCTCGGCTCATGGTGGGGAATGTGCTTCCTGAGCCGCTTCTGTCAGCCGTCAGAACCCAGGAATATCAGCGAGGAAAACCTTCAGCCTTTAACAGGGGTGTTGCATTCTGAGGAGAGAAGGAGTGGGGAAGAGATGGTGTTTGCAAGATGTTTGTAATAAGCTGAAACAGGAATAGGCTGCGGTGTAGGGAAGCTACCGAATAGGGGAGCTGAGCAGAAATGATGCATTTTCTCAGTTAATGAGTTTCCTGGGATAGGGATCATTCAACAAATTCTCTATTCATTCATAAATTTTTTTAAGGCAAAGGCATCTGCCTTGCTAATGCTGAGCAGCACCCACAAGCCTCCTTCCCTCCTCTTTGCAGTGCATTGTTTTGCATCTTCACGCAGAGTTTTCCACATTACAAGGAAGCAAACCAACAGCACAAGTCCAGCGTGTTTTTCCCCCTTGCAGACAACCTTCAAAAAGCTGAAACACTTCCTCCAGCATTGGGATATGGAGTTTTCTTTTCCGATGGCGCTTTTTTATTTCTTTTTTTTTTGTTTGTTGATTGGTTTTGTTGGGGTTTTTTGTTGTGTGTGTCATTTTTAAATTTATTTCGTTTTATAACATGCAGTTACAGAGTCAGGCACCGCGAGCACTGTACCTTGTGGCCTCACTTTCTTTTCCTGCTTTTTTCCTCCTCCGCAGATCCCTCATCCCGGCAGCACTGATCAGTCCCATACTTCCATGCAGCAAGGTTTGCACGTCCCTCACCCCAGCAGCCAGTCAGGGCAGCCATTACATCACAGCGGGCCTCCTACCCAGCAGTCCCGGCAGCCACCCCCGGCCGCTTCTAGCAACCATCCACACAGTGACCTGACCTTTAACCCCTCCTCAGCCTTAGAGGGTCAGGCTGGTGGACAGGGAGCACCCGACATGCCGGAGCCCTCGCTGGATGTAAGTCTGTGTCATACTCTCATCTGCCTGCCATAGCGTGTGCTTCGCATCGCGCGGGAGGGCGGGGAGGGCAGGGGACGGGACCCGCTTCCACAGCACATGCCATCCTTTCATGCTTTGGTACATGGGCGCAGGTGCTGCAGCCAAGGTGACAGGGCACTCCCGGCCTGCTGGGAGAACGGATGGTTCTGGTTGGAGCAGCTGCATGGTGTGTGAGCCGTAAGCCTCTTCCTAACACCAAGGCAGGCGTTTCTTCAGGCAGCAGCTCAGGCACCAGGCTGGGAGCCATCTCCTCCTTTCCCACCTCAGCGCTGGTTGGGCTGTGCTCTCCTAGCCCCTGAAGCTGTCGCAGTGCTGGATAAGAGGAGGGACACAGCTGTGTGTGGTTCTGACTGTGGCGTTGCTGTGCCAAGCGAGCTGCGTGCTGAGCCCTGCGGCGTGTCCTGGCTGGCGGGAGGGGGTCTGTGTTGGCCCACCCTGTGACACTGTCCCTGCAGCCAAAAACTGTCTGTGTCCTTCCACACCTGCTCCTGTGGGTGGCTCAGCAACACAAGTTCCTCCTCCCAGTATACCACACAGGGAAGTAAACAACAAGGACATCTCCTGCCTCCTTAGCTGCCGTGGGAGGCAGCTCACAACTAAACAAAGTCTAGTTTTAAGGCCAAAAGTAGTCTTCCATATCCTAACATCGATTCAGTGGAGTGGGAAGTGACTTATCTGAGGTATATCTCTCTGGTCAGCCATCTACCTCCCAAAATATAAATTCCTCAGCACTAGGATTGGATTTTTGTTTGAGTCATGCATTCCCGTATGTGTATCTTCTGTCTGTTCCAAAGTCTGCTGCTGCACAGTGAATTTTCTTAGAGATATGTTCGCTTCTGTGCCTTGGATTTATATCTGTATTTGCTGTTGCTGTATACTTGCATCTTCCCTGTCACACAGGAGCACTGGGCTGGCAGGTAGCCTCACAGGGGAGGGAAGGGGTTAGGGGACAGATAGGGGCTCCAGGATGCTACAGGAACAGTGATCAGTGAGGCAACTTCTGCTGTTTCACACAACACGGTTGTGTGCACATCCTTTGGGAACAATAGTTATGTGGCAGCTGGAGTTCTGAACCCGTAAGGACCCTGTATGAGCAATACTAAAAGGTGAAATAAATATGTCTTTTTCTTTCTTCTAAGATTTAAGAAACATACAGTATTTTGTTATGGGTCAAGCACCCGTTCCGTGCTGAGAAGCAAAGTACAAAAATCTGTACACTTACCACAGTACTGTGGTTATCACTGATGGAGGATTGCTGGTTTCTTAATGGGAGGCAAGTGCTGTACAATGTGGGAAATAAACTTACCGGAAATACCTGTGATCCTGAGCAGATGGATTATTTTAATGGGTGTATCGTGGAATCTGGCTGAATAAAGTTCTATGCAACAAAGCAAACAGGGCACGGTACTATGGGCAACTTGGCCCACTCCCTACTGACACAGTCACGGTCATTCTGCAGGAATTCAGTGTGATGCAGTCTAAGGTTTAACCTGGCTTAAAGGATCTACCTCATATAGATGCAGACACAGGGGAGATCTGCACTGGTACTTCAGACAGCAGAGGCTCGAGACTGAAATCACTGGTTAGACCCCTCAATTTGCACTTCAGGAGCACAGGGTACACTTCTCCAAACTCTGCCCTAAGTCTGGCACATTCGTGTAGCTTCTGTCCCCATCACACCCTCACAGGCCCTGGCACTCCTCCCTCTTTTGCCCCTGCTCCAGCACAGCACTCTCAGCTCCCAGCAAGTCTTTCCTGAGGTCTCTGGTTTTCACACCAGCGGGGCAGGAGGCCGGCTGTGCTGCCTGACCCCTCTGACTGAGGGAAGCTGAGGTCACTCTCACAACTCAGAAGACTTCTACTTCACAGATACTGAGTATATTGTGTAAAACTTTCACTTTTCTTAAAACAAATCTTTTTAAAAACATCCCCTGTATACAAGAATGAGTCTCAGAGACAGTGTGTTAAATTTTTAAGAATGAGTTGTAAAATTGTAGGACAAATTCAATAATTTTTTTATTTCTCCACACTTTTTGGGGGCTGCCATTTTCTTTTGGACTTCTGTACTAGATATTCATAAAAAATTATGATAGGAGGTGAAGTACATTTATAAGTCTCATATCTCCAGTACTATGACAATAGCATTTTTACCATGAATAAAAAGAGGTGGTAGTTTAAGAAAAACATTCCTTCTGGGAGACTCTGTTTATGTAAACGTGACATTGCAGTTTTTTCAAAATGCTTAGAAAGCAATAAGCTTTTTTCTGCATTTCATGTTTAGCTTATTGAAAAATATGTTCATCCATATAGTGTTAAAAGATGAAGTTGCATTTGCACAAGAGTAATAGAAGCATATAAATACAATATTTATATGTTAAATGTGAAGCAGTCAAGCTTTTTGTTTTATAATATTTGAAAACATAGAACAACTTAAAATTAATTTCTCATACCTACTATTAAGTTTGTTAAAGCAGTCCATATTTTTCTGTCTTTAACATAATACAGAACGTAAAAGGGGTTTATTACAAACTCTTCCCTGCAATTTTTTATATATGACACTTTTATATTTGCCTAGAAAAGGGCAAAATGCATTATAGAGCAGAAAACATTGCCTGATGCACAACCCAGGAGTTACGATGTGCTTGTCATCTGTCAGATCAAAGAGAATGTGTTGTGATGGTTTGAAAAAAAAAATTTTATCCTTGGAATACAGTATTAATGGAAATACAAATTGAAGCCCCACAACTGTTCCTTTTGATACTTTAAAGCACTGTGTAGATGAGGGCATCTTCTGTTGGATGGAGTGTTACACCTGTGACCCTTTAAAATGGCTGGAATTGCATGTAATGCTGTAGTCAAGTAAGTACTGCCAACCACAGTAAATTCCTGCCACAGAAAGGAGGACTCACCCAGCTGCCTTGCCACTCCTCTCTCCATACTCCTCCTCAGCTGGTTTTTTTTTTTCCACTTTCCTTGATTTGTTGGTTGTTTTAACCCTGGGTGAGTTCTTTGCTCCAGGTCACTGTCCCAGAGCTTACATCAGTGCACTGAGGAGTTACTGAGGGTGAGGAAAGGAAAGCGCTGCCTCCTTGTGTAGAGATGCAGGTGGCCATCAAACTGATGTGTGAGAGCCAGACCAGCCTTTGCTGATCCACCTTAAAGCTCAAATATGTATTACTCAAACTGCATGTTTCAAGTGTTTATGCAGTGTTTTATAGGAAACATCCATAATGAGCATTTTTCCAGAAGTTTTTGTCAGCATCACGAGCCAGGCAATATGAGAGGGAGGTTGATTGAGAAACCCTAACTGAGATGATAACGTAATTAACAGGTGAAAACCAAGTCACAGAGACTTTCACGAGCAAGTGGATATTGCATTATCTTAGGGTGTTAGGCTTGTGACACTGCCTTCTGATTTATTTGGATATATCATTTTGAAAACCAGATTCCAGAAATGTGTGGTGTTTAATCCCTTTTTTTTTTCTCAATCATGTTTCTGTTACCTGTAATTTTCCTTTTGTCTTTGTATTTTATAGCTGCTTCCAGAACTCACAAATCCAGATGAGCTGCTTTCTTACCTGGACCCTCCTGATTTGCCAAGCAATAGCAATGACGACCTTCTGTCTCTCTTTGAGAACAACTGAAACCATATGTATTCTCCCATCCTTTTCACTTGTTCACACGTGTGTGGCTGCACAGCGAGGAATCTTAACACTCCTTTTCCACAAGAGAAGAAAAAAAACTCACAACTTGATCCAATGGTGCACTCCCTGCTTTCTTCATCTCAGAACTGCTTTTGTTAGCTTCAAAGACTGCGAAAGTGACGGGAGAAAATAATACAAAAGTTAAATAAATGCAGTAATCTCTGAGTCTGCCATGCTACATGTGACAAAGAAGCATAGACAGTTGTGCAGCTATTGGAAACCCCATTTGGTGTTCATCCTCTAGAGAGAGAGTTCTGTGATAAACATAGTGTGAAGTATCTTGGCAAAAACGAATCTTGGCAAGGGAAGAAAAATCAACAGAATGGAACTGTCTTTAATTGACCCGTCTCAGAGTGTCTTTACAATGCTTGTTCTTCCATTTTTTTGAAACTGTATCTCCCTCTACCCCACCTCTCCTCTGCCCCCCTCCAGCCATGGGTTTGCCTTGGAATGATTGTCCTGGCCACACACAAAATGAATAAAAACACCTACAAAGCTCAAAAAAGCACAAATCCTACAGTCAAGTGGCAAAGATAGGGAAGACACACAGGCCTGTCAGAGGGAGCCAGCAGTTTAGCTAATGCGACTTCAGTCACAGAGTCCTGAGATCTTCAGGCCGCAGCCGTGGGTGTCGGTATTTCTGCCAGCGCAGGGATCTTTACCACCTCTTTGCAGAGGATTCCTCTGGCCCAGCACACAGATTGGAAACACCCAGGAAAAATTAAAAAAGAGTTTGCAATGTTTAGGGATTTTTTGTGGTTTTGGTTTCAAATTGGTACCGTTTCTGGCTGCGTTAACATCCAGCTGTTAACATCGAGATTGCTGTAATAGATCTTTTTGCCGTGTATGCCATACATAATGGAAAAGAGAGGGAGGGGGGATGCAAACCAAACTGTTTCTGATTATTACCTACAGCCTTCGGTGCCCCAAGAGTTTGTGTCACTGTCTGTACTGCACAATGCATAGTAAGACAAGCTGGGTTGAAGGCAGCGAGGAAATCATTGCAGGATGGAGGGAGAGTAACATCATTATCTGCATAATTATTTTTAATAATCAGCTTGAGAAGGGGCATTGACATTGGACAGACGTCTTACAGCTTCATTTTAGTTTTGCTTTGCATTCTGTTTTCGTGACTGTTACAGATACTTCAGCCTTTTCCTTTTCTCCTCCTTCAGTTTCTTTTTTTAAACTTTGGCTGCTGGGATGAGCTCTTTCTCCTGAAGGACCGAGCGTGGGGAGAATAAGTACCTGTCAGTAGATTGCTACTGCCCTCAAGAGACCCTGCTGCCACAATTACTGTCTTGCCCCTGTGATCTTTGCTTCTCGTGTGGTTGCTGCTCCTGCATGAGCTTCCTATTGCTTCTGTGCCCATTTCTGTGCTCTTTGTCTCTCTCTCTCTCTTATAAATGATGTACAGTAGCTGTGTAAGAAGTGCATGTGTGCCAACTTTGCCCTCGTGGTGCAACATTTCAGCTTTTGCCCACTGTACAGTTATTGGTTTTGTTTCTTTTGATACTAAAGCATATTTGACCCTACTCCTTTTCCTCTTCTCAAATCCAATCAAACACCCTTCGTTTGCTCGCCACAATGCGTTTTAAACTGAAGTGCCAGGCAAAATTTTGTTTGTTCCTGTCAGTTTGACTAGATAGCTTCCTAGCCCTCTGTGTTTAGTTTGCAATGCTGTAAATGGCATGCTCTGTGCTTACGACTCTGGATTTGCTTTCCTCACCAAAGTCATATTTGTAAATTCTCTGCATTTTTTGTTTTATTTTGCTCTTTTTGTTAACGTTTCCCACTACTGCTGTACATGCGTCGTGGTATATATATGCTAGTCAGCAGCACCTTGCTGTAGATATTAAAGGAAATGGCGGTTTAGTTCTTTTATTTTCCAGTAGGAGTATTGAATCTGTCAAACGTATTATGTAGAAATGGTCCCACACTTATATTTTTCCTCTTTCAAGTTTTTTTAAGAAAGGCGCTGTTCATTATGCAAAATCAATTATTTTAAGAATTGCTATTGTAAATATCTTTGTGAATATTTTAGTATCGTCTTTGATAATATTCAACATTTTCATGATCTGGTTATACTTTTGCTGGTGTTTTTAAATACCTTGTCTGAAGAAAAATATGGGTCCTTTTTTAAAAAAGAAAATTGAGGGTTCTTTAACAGAATAAGGGAGTTGGGTTTTGGTTTTTTTTCCCCCTATTTTCTTTTGGTAAGTTAGCCCAAATTTCATATCCATTTATGTGATGAACGAATTGATACATCAGGCAGTACCTGGATAATCAGGGCCCAGCTCTGTCATGGAAACATAATTGTGTTTGCCTAGGGAAAAAGTGGTTGCCTAGGGAAAAAGAAACCCCAGCTGATCGACCGGTGTTCATTGACTGTGGGTGATCGTGAGCTGGTAATGGCAGAGTTTGTTCATTTGCCCAAGTGAGCAGAACGCGTAGGACCAGCTGTCTGACCAGGTAAAGATGCACTAAGGCAAGCAGCAAATCTGTATGGTACCATATTTATATCGCTGTACCGGTGCTCCGGTCTCTGAAACTGGGGCAAAGACACTTAGGGATGTTGGTGGGTGGGGGAGGGAAACAGTATAGTATATTTTATTCTGCTTAGAAGTGTCTTTTTTCTTATGTAGGCTTGACAACCTGTAGAGGATCTCTGCAGAATATTAAAGATACCTTGGTGTAAAACATGGTAATATGGTTGTGGTGTGGTGCTGCTATCACACAATTCCTAGGAGAGACCGTTGTTCAGTTATGGATACGGATGTGTTTTGTAGCCATTTTACTGTAGTAGTTTCCCCCTGGTTTTTTGCTGCATTTTTTATATAGGTCTGGAAGTCATGTGCAGAGGTGGCTAATGATAAACTGACTGTATGCCCTTAGAGTTCGTTTTTTCTATTTGGGGGGTAAGTTCCTTAAGCCATAGGTTTGGGAATAAAGATTTCTCACTATTAGTTGGAACTGGTTGCTCTGATTTTTTTAATTGATTCTATTTAATGTTCCATTCTCCACTGATTCCTGAGCAGCTAAGTTAGTCACCTAAAATTAATTTTCTCTTAAACACAATATTAGTATTTTAAGCCAGGTATGTTAAGGATTGACCTTTTGCTAACTGGTAGTATTTAAAATGTATCATTTAAAAGTACCTGTTGGAAAGCATAAAGGGAAAAAAAGCCCCATAGATATTAGCAATATGTTTGGAGCAGTGTTGGCATCTGCTTTGTACAGTAATAGATAATTAAAGCGGACAGTTGACATCTTTAAACTTACAGAAACGTTTGGTTTCTAAGCAGAACTTAGAAAATACAATTTTTACCCATCACCCAAATGTTGGACATTTGAGACAGTTTTAAAATTTATCTGTCAGCTAAAATCAGGTACTGTATAGTGAAGTCAGTATGAAAAAGCTTCTGAAAATTTAGGGTTTTTTTTATCTGTTCACTGCCGTATTAAAGTTTAGAGAAAAAAACCTAGCAAATAGGGTAATCACAGTCATTTCTTTTAAAGCTTAATTATTATATGAGATTCCAGTAGTATTTTTCTTCTTCTTTTTTTGTTTGTTTACCTTTTAATCGTTTCCCTATGGAAGTTCATCTGGGAAAGAACCCACAGAGATCTACAGTTCTGCTGCCAAGACATTATTATAGGACTGACAGATACACGCCAGTGTCTGCAGCGGAGACTCAAGGGACAGCTGTACATATGTAAATGACAAATAGAGACGTGTTAACAGAAATGCATTCATTTTCCTTGGAATGTGCATTGTTTTTATTTCGCAGGAAAAAAAAAAGCTTGAAGCTCCATCTTATGTGGAAAATGAATCCTGTTTGTTAGCGTTTGTGGAGTCTCAGCATTTGTTCCACTTTCACTTCTGTAATATACTCTGATCCTTTGTTTTGTTTTGTTTTATCTACATGTAATATTTAGCTTACGTGTACTAGTCTATCACCTGTGTATTTTTAGGGTGCTACAGAAATAATGAAGAAAAATACGGGGATTAAAAAAAAAAAAAAAATTGTAACCAAATTCATACTTTGTACAATTTTTGATATCACGATCAGAGGAGAATTAAAAAAAAAAAAAGTACAATCTGAGGTAACATGCAAAAATGGCCATTGTCTTTGTTTGTACATTGTATGTACAGTACAATGCAATCATTTCATACTTTAAACTGGTCAGAAAAAATAATTGTGATTTTTAGTCTTGCAAAACTGTATGTAGTTAGATGATGTGACAACCTAATATTTATCTAATAAATATGTATTCAGATGAAACCTGTATATTAGGTGTTCATGTGGTTATTTTGTATTTAAAGATCAAATTATTTGACTATTGCTAGACATTTATATACTCTGTTGTAACACTGAAGTATTCTCATTTGCTCATGTTAAATTTTTTTTTCCTAAATAAATTTGCAAAATTAAGGTCTGACTAATTGGCAGCTGCTTTGTAAATTTTGAGTTTCTTTTTGAAACCATGAAGTTCCCCTTTGCCCTCCCTGGTTTGAGTTAATGTGGAAGTCAGTTGCACAAGGTGTACCTTTTTTAGAGAGCAGGACTTGGTGCAGGAAGGGAAAGGTGTGAACCACCCTGGAGACAGAAGATAAAAAAAAAGATTATGAATGCAAACATGGGATCACACAGAAAAAAGTCCCTGCCAAGCAAGGTACTGGTAACTTGCTGTTCAGTATGCAGGGCACTGCCTCTCTCCCAAACAAGTAATAATTACTTTGAAATGAAATCTTTATGTGATACGAATAACAGGAAAGGATGGCTTCTCTCTGGGATTGGCACATGTGGAGGTATTAAACATCCAGCACCTTTGTTTTAAATTTTTCCAAGTTTGATACTTTTCTTTCAATTGGAACCTGTCATTAAAGTGAAATTAGAAAATTTTTTTCTTAATGCATCTTCATCTTAAAAGTTGAAGCATTTGGTTTCTAAATGCAGCCTTTGAGTTACGAATCTGTTTAATTTATCTACCTGTTCAACTCTAAGCAGCCTGAATGGTGACACAAGGAGTACACACAGGATACCAACAATGTGCACAGGTCCTGTCCTGGCAGAGTTCTGCACCGAATGGAGCCACGGCCAGAGCCACCAGTCACTGCATCTGAGAACTTGTTTTAACAGATCTACTGAGTACCTGTATTTGTATATGGCATTTCTGAAGGTGTTTAGGCTGAACTGACCTTTGAAATACATTCAAATACCTGGGAACAACCAACCATTTCACAATATGAGTATCTATGCAAGCACATATAGCAATTATTCCACACCTCCACAAGGGCACAAGTCTTTGTTGTTGATTGAGATACACACAAGAGAGTGTGTGTGTGTGTGTGTGTGTGTATATATATGTGTATAAATCTAGACTAGGGATTTCTTTTCTCAAAACTGGGAAAAATCATTTGTTTCTGACTCTCAGTTTCTGCCTTCTGTGGTGGCACTACCCATTCCAGTGGAGTTTTTAGGATAACATAATAAAACTGAGTTACAGTGTACACAGTAGTGAAACAAAAAGTATTTATCCGTTCTAGCCCGTAATTAATAACTGTTTTGGTTTTGGCATTCTGTTTTCCTGGAAGCTCCTGAGAAGTGTCAGCAAGACATAGTGCAAACTGACTTTGGCACTGTACAGCTGGAGGAAAGCACGAAGAGCTCGAGTGATGTCCCTAAGCACTGTACATTTTTCACGCTTACTTTGAAGTCTGAGGAGGCTGCAACAATCCTGAAAGTGGTATTTCTCCCAGATGTCACCTGGTGCCCCCAGGATAGGTAAGCTGTGTGTATGCAGTTGATGCTGGTGTCTCCTGTCCCATGTTCTGTGTGTCGTGCACTCCACGTGTGCTTCCAGAGAGCCACCTACACAAGTCTGTCTGAGACTTCTCTGTTAATCCATGTGCTAATCAGTTGTTGAACAACTTCAGAACAAGCTTATTTCCCTGCAGTTCTTCTCTGCTCTTCCTCATCAGTATGGATCTCTGAACCATGTTACTTTGTTTGTGCACATTGTATCCTGTTGCCATGCACTTGGTCATGCTTTTTACAGGAGTAACACATTGAAAACAATTAGAAACATGGGAGAGGGACCCCTTGTCTCTTTTCTGTTTGGACAGTGGGGATGGGAGTCCTGTGCATAGAGCTGTTTGTTTTCATTTAAAGTAAGCTAGTCAGCACATTAAACAGCTGTACAAGTCTCACCTGATATTCTATATATAATTCTTTAATTTGTTATCCTTCTCTGTTTCCTTTAAAGAATGTATTTTTACATTTGTGTACCTAGTCTTATATTTGTATGTGTAATTAACCAGAACTCACTTCCCTTTTATCTGCTTAAATTCCACATCTGTACAAATCTTCTTGCACTGTGAATTTCCAGTCATGAACGACTACCTTTCCTTTTTACATTTTGAATTATTACCAGTATGTCACCTTATTACAGTTTTCCACTTTGTGTCACTGAAATCCTACTGACTCTAAGGTAGGATATTGTTCCTAATGTCTGTCATTGCCTCAGTGCACTATTCATATTTGTTCTGTCTAAAAAGAACACAAGATTTTTCTTGCATCAGACCGCTGAAAACTTCTGCTGAGATATCTTGTTTCCATCAGTCTACAGATTTTCCAGGGGAATATAAAAGTGGCCCCCAAGGAACCTAATCAATGATGCAATTCTGTTTATAAAGCAAGCAGGCAGCAATTAGGTCATGACTCCTGCAGGTGTTAGCACACAGCGTGGCACAGGTGGGCTGACAGGTTGGTTTGCCACGTAGTTCATTCTCGTTTCCAGAAACTCCTTGCCTAGACCATAATTACTTTCCTACAACTTAAGTATAGCCTTCTGTTAAAATCCTTCCCTTCTGTGAACTAGATGAGATAAGGCTCTTTCCCCTGTCTGCTGAATGTCTGCTTGGTTTGTCCAGGATCTTTCCAAATACTGAACTCACCGTACTTTGATAGATCCAGTTACACACAGCAAAGTTAATGCTAGTATTTACCACTCTTAAATACACTGGTTTCTCTGCACCTTTTTGGCTCTATTAGACATCCTAACAGGTAGATTTAGGATTATCAATTATGATTTTCCTCTAGGTCAGAGTTATGACCAGTTTAATTTTCAATTGAATTTTACAGTTTAGACTTTCCATTTTGTCCATAGCTGTTTCATGATGTTGGTTGTTGTGGATTTTGTTAAGAATATTCTGGCACATTTAATTTGGTCTCATATGAACACATTGATTATTGTGAACACAGAGACAGCTTGCTAATTTTAATAAATTCTAACTAGTTAAACACTAGAAAAAGACAAATATCATTTTTAGATACTTTAGTTTGCAAAAACAACTGAAATTCCCCATACTTACTTAATGAATGCTGGAGTTGAAGTCTTAG
>QWTY01022381.1:0-11681 GCA_008033365.1 Pseudorectes ferrugineus | reverse complement strand
CCGCAGCATTTTTCTCCCTAGAGTGTCAAGCAGCATCTCTGTATTCCTCCCATGTCACCTGACTGTGCTTCCACTGGGCATACACCTTCCTTTTTTGCCTTAGCTCCAAAAGAAGGTCCCTTTTCAGCCAAGCCGACCTTCTGCTTCATCTGCTTGATTTCCAACATTCTGGAATTGTTCCTGTGCTCTTAAAAGAGGGTGTTTAAAAAGTGACTAGCGCTGATAGAACCAGTGATTCCCCAAGGATGTGATTCCTTCATTAATTTATATGTCTACTTTAATTTTCTGCTTCTAAAATGCATACATTTACTCCCATGTTTCTCACAGCAACTCACCAACAGAATATTGCAAAATTAGTAAAATGAAAAATTTGTGGTTAGGTGCTTACATCGTACTACCAACTCTATTCCTACAGAGTCACAGAAGACAATGGACAACATTTAAGCATTCTGAAGTCACATGCTACTACTATTAAGAAGCCTGTCTGAGAAATTCACAACAACCATATGCAGGATTTTTGTCTCTTGTATGCTATACTCAGATTTGATTTCTCATTTAGCTGCCTTGAGGAGCTACAAGGTTTCTAGATAAAAGCATGATGAAAACATCTACAAAACAAACTCCCCCTTTACATGCCTGTAAAATTTGCCTAGAGAGAAATACTGCACTTTAGTCAATATAAATACAACCTAAAGAGACATCTTAAGGAAATAATACCTGAATTTACATGTCTTTGTCAAAGTAATAACAACATGGGGAGAAGCATGCCTGTTCATCTTCCCTACCTTCAAAGTATTTGAAGTGCTCACTTACTAGGAAAAACAGGTATGTGCCTGTTTTCCAGATCAGTCAAGCATATTTACTTGCTTTGCTTTCAGGATGGGGGGAAAAAAAATCTGGTAATTGAAATCAGGTGTTTTCTGTCCCAATTTGTTACATCAAACAATAATGTCACTGTAATTCTAACATTACTATATATGTATACACTGGACATCAGACAAAAGGCAAACCTAATAATATCTTCAAATTTTATTAATCTGTTAGGAAAAAAATTCTAGATGTAAAATAATGTTAAGGGATTTTAACCAAATGTCACCAATTAAAATTTAAATGAAGTCTGGGAAAATAGTCAAAATTATACTTGAAAATAATTTAAAGCAAGAAGGGGAGGACCAGGATTTTTATTTACAATCAGAAACTTACAGAAATAATTTCAAAAAGTAGAAGGAGAAAATAAACTAGTCAGCTACCCTCTGGAGAAAGCCTTAGGATGGTCAACTGCCCTCCCAAACAAATGAACAAGTCTTCTTCTTAGTGGAAACTGGTACCAAATAAAAACCCTCAAAAACCCAAAAATTAATAAAAATTCTCTGTATTGGCAGAGAGGCAGAACAGAGATACAGAAGCACCACAGACACAGTCCTGTGACTGGTACAGTGACAAAAGCAAATTGCAGAAACTCTTCAAATAAAGAGGACTGCAATGATGTTTTTGAAGGCAACAGATGAGGAAAGCAGGATAAAGGTCTGTTACAGCATATCTGCCAAGATTTTCATTTTAAAGTTGTGTCTCACATGGGACTAAGTGACCATTATTTGAAGCTGAATATATTTTATGAGCTGACAGAGGTAGAAACAGTGATCAATAACAGCCTGGAGGTCTATACATCACACTTCAGATAGCTGCAAGCAGTGGTTAAGAGAAGTAAACCAAGATGGTTTAATTCACTACATGTTTCCACTGAAAAAATGGCAATCTTCTGCAGTACAAAAGACTGAAAGCCACTGGTTTAAATCATCTTCACAAAAAGACAAATAAAGGGTAACAGTATACATCATTTTATATTAATCTCACTGAATCAACTTCATTCATATTTTACCATCCCTTCCAGGGGAAATAAGAACACATTATTGACAGTTTTGTGGTGGGTTCCCTTCCAATAATTTATTTATTGAGTTTCAGCCTTCACAACCTTCCCATTTTTTCATTTCACAGACATAGGCACTGTCAAAAAACTGCATGTATGCCTTCTTGTACACTCCCATATCTCCTACCAGTGGCTGCCCTAGGCCAGCTTTCCATCCAAACAATCCTTGCCAACATGACAATACTGTTCTGAATAAGAGTGTGTCAGGTGCAAACTGGTCTTTGCAAAACTGTACAGGCCAATAATCTCATTTGGTTGGTTGGCTGAGTTTTGCAGAGCCTTTACTCTATCCAGCTCCATCAGTACTCTCTGCCTCCAACTTGTTACTTTTCCGTGACCTTGTCCAAAACCTGCAGTTCTGGGGTTTTCAGCTGAGGCAAACTTCTCTTTTTTTCACAGCACACACCCATTGAAGATGTTTGCTACTGATACTATAGGTATTTCCAAAATCTACAGAGTAAAAGGTCCAGGCAAAAACTAGAACATTAGCTACAAGCTGCTGATTTGGCAATGTGCTTCTGGTTATGAGACAAAAAAAAAATAAACCAACAACTCCCTGCACCATAACCCTAAAACAAAGCAATGAAAAACCCCACCATGACTGCCCAAAAAACAAAACAAATAAAAAAGAACCCCAGAGACCAATGATGCATGTATAGAGTGACATAAGCACATCACTAGTGAGAACAAACATATTGAAATCAACACATAGACATGTGAATGCTCACATATCATAGATAATTTTTATAATTATAAATAGAACCAGAATTTTTAAAATTATTATTTCATAGCTACCTAAGTGAATTCTGATGAAATCAGCATTACTAAAGTTAGGGTACCAACTTATTAGAAACTGGAACACTGCCAATCTGTCCACTCCCAGCTGTCTGAAAGCAAATATATTCATATCTAGCATATGTTAATGTTTTATTTGCACTGGAAATAAACTAAAATAATAATATGCTGCAGGTATTTTATATTTTATGAACTCCCTGGTAAGAATATAATGAAAAAGGAATGGAAAATATTAGTTCTTTTCCCACACAACCTCAACAAAACAGGTTATAAGGAGAGCAGAGCATGGCCTACAGCAAAATTCTCCATGTAAAAAAATATTTTTAATTCTCTACCAATAAAATTACCAATATTATGTTTCCAATTTCTTCTTTAGTGCAGATTGCTACATATCTAGTGTAATGTATTTTAATGAATAAGGATTTTCTTAAGCATACTTTATTTTAGTATTCACTCCTCAGGCACACAGTAAGACTAAAACAAGATGACTTTACCATTAACTGGAGTTCTCCTCGTATACTGATACATTGCCTCCAGACCTAGAGTCTTCTAGTGGAGTTCCATAATGCATGGGGTCCATAACAGCTAAAAGGCCGCTCACCTAGGAGGAAGCCACACTTAGAGGCATGAAAAGTCTGAGACAGGCACAGGCACTGACTCCCCCAGTCCTCCTTTGCTAACAAGGAACAACGAAATTCAGGGTACATGGGGAAGGAGGAAAGGAAACATAAGACCAAAATATTCTGAGAGGTCCATATACTGTAAGCTGTATTTCAATTTACTGTAAGCTATATTTTAATTTATAGAGAACAACAGACATACAGGAATGGGTTTCCTGCTCAGAGGGGAATTGCAAGTCAAAAGACTCGCTGTTTTCCTTCTGATGAGGAATACTGCGCAGCTTACAAAGAACAAAGGTCACCTGAGACTACATGCTCAGCAGCAAAAATCCCTTAACAATTCTGTCATTGGCTATTTAACAGGTATAAACCAAATATTGCTGTGGTGTAAGAGTAGTTTGAAAATTTCTATAGCTTTACAACAGAAAATATAGCAGAGACTGAGCACCTTGGGTCAAGGGTTAGACTGGCCCTGCCTACCAAAGCCAAGGGGATTCCTTCCATTGTCTTCAGCTGGCTAAAGGAAGCAGAAGAATAGGAAAGGCCCCAAAACATTCTTAGAGTGTCTCAGCTTCTTGAGATGTTACACATCCAAGAGAAGTGAAGGCTCTGAGGAGATCTTCCCAAAGTGTATAAGCTCCTGATGGAAGGGAACGAAGAGAAAGACAGGCTGTTCTCAGCGGTGCCCAGCAACAGGACAAGGGGCAACGGGGACAAATCAGAACACATAAAAATCCATTTGGACTCAAGAAAATACTTTGTTACTGTGAGGTTGCCCAGGGAGGTTGTGGAGTCTCCATCAGTGCAGATATTCAAAAGCCACAGTCCTGGGCAGCCTGCTCAAGATGCTTGAGCAGAAGGGTTGGATCAGGAGACGTCCAGAGGTCCCTTCCAATCTCAGCCCTTTTGTGAGACTGACACTGCAGGAGCTATGCTGGATTCACAAATGATATGTGCATCAAGTAGGCTCTTCTATTATAGCTTTGTAAATCTAACACATCTCCACTGATTTTATTGACCTACATGAGTTCAAGGACATGTTTTTTCCTCCTGTAAAAGTATTTAATTAGAAAAATTATTTGTGTTCTATTTCTAAATGAATATGAATACTGACTTTCTTTTGAAGTCACAAAAAGTAATAAAATGGTTTAAACAGTCGGTAAAGTACAATGTAATTCATCTCAGTAGTACAAGTGTATATATAATGCTTTTTATCTGTCATTTCAATGTGGTACTATCATTACATGTTATTCAAAAGCCTGAAAAATAAGGTTGATGTGAATCATTTCAGCACAGAAAATCCAGAAAGTAGAGGCTGAATGTACACTATTCTGCTAAATAACATTCAGAAGTTCTGCATGCTGACTACAGGAGGTTATAGTAAATAACACAGCTCTACGAAACAATCCAGTGCTGGCTATATTCAAGATATCTTTTAGTACTATTCTGAAGTAGGCTAATTTATCTGAATTTTCGTATTAAAAAAAACCGCAATAGAACAGAATTTATGCTCTGTTTGCACTTATGTTCCTTAAAAAGCCACATATAAATATTTAAAATCAAAAAGCAATTATTTTTTTGTATTAACCAGAATGTTACTTCTCCTTTATATTCTAAAGTGTGCATTTTTTAAAAAACTATGATAAATGAGAAGTCATTGTTTTACTGCTAAAAACTGCCTCTTCTTCCTCCTGTACTGATGCCTGCTCTGACACCCTGAGCCTGCTGGCTGCCCACAGCCCTCAGACTCATGCCGTGTTCCAGCCAGCCTGCTGGAGATGCTCTTCCATCTCCCTTCTTCTGATTTACTGCAAGGATAAGATGACCTGTTCAGTCAGCGACTAATCCTGTCCTTCAATCACTTCTCCAAGCTGCAGCCTCCTCTCTGTGCCACAGTGAATGCAGAAGCTTCTCCAGCACTTGGCTGAACAAGGCAGGGGCTGGCATCCCACTTTGCTACTGATGGAAGCCACCTAAGGCTAGAGGATGAAAGCCCAAGAAAAAAAGTGGCAATTTTGTAAAAAGATGGAACTTGGTAAACAGCACAGGCTTAAGTCCACAATGCTTCAAACCACCTGGATAAATTATGAATTTCAGAGTAAGTTTAATGAATATACCTTAAGTTTCTAGATAAAAATTCTGCACTCTTGCTGATGGTCAATTGCTGCTACAAAGGAGAAGCAGATGAGCTTTCACGGCTCCTTCTCTCTGTGTCAGTAGGCTACAAGTGCTGGAGCTTGCAGGAGAGTGTCTAGCTTTGGGGGGAAAAAATGAGTGTATTATGAAGAACAAGAGGGGAAATCCCTTCAATTTTAATCATAAAATTAAAAGTTTCTGCAAGATAGCAAGACATACCACTGCATCAGAAAACCATGCATGTTATTAAGAGCTACAACGTCCATATTTGTGTTTTAATTATTTTGTTAAAAATCCTTCCCAAGTTACAGAACCCCTTTACACACTCTCTCTCCACACCTGCTAGCACCAGAACTGTGAGCTGATCCAGTACAACCCTATGCTTCTCACAGTTGCTTAAAATACTTGGTTAGACTGCAGATCCAGCCACAATGCAACAGAAACCCATCAAATATCCCGTCTCAAAAAAACCCCATCAAATATCCCGTTTCAGGTATATGGAAAAATCACAGCCTGCAGATTTGAGCATAATGGCTCAGATTTTAACCTCTACTGGAATCTGTTGGGATGGATTTAAATAGTCTGTGATTAGGTCAATAAGTATCTGCAGTGTCACTGTGAGGAGGAAAGTGATGGGGAGAGAGCAATTTATTCCTGGAAATCAGTCTTTGGTGAAGGGAATTATTACTGCACCAGATACTGGCACAAATATCACTTTTGGTCTTATAAAAACAAAAATCAGCTAGTTTGTTAAAAATACACTAGTTCTATTTAAAAAAGAATGCATATAGCTTTTGGAGGTGATGCCTTAGTGTTAATACACCAACTAATAAAAACATTACCATAATAAGATCTGCTGACCAAGCACCAATTGTCTCAGCTGCTAAGACATTGGCAGTCCTTCCACAATTCACTTATAATAAATGAACTCGTCCTTGTACTTCTTAAGCCAAGTCTGTGGTCTAAAGCAATATTTATAGGGTCAGTAGGGAAGCTTAATCTCTCCACGATTTTTATCGGTGCCTATCACCACACAAAGCATTTGTCTCTGCAGAGGAGAAAAAATTTAATGATCTTTTGCACATACCTTCGCAGAATGCTTTAAAATTGCACTGAGCATAGAAAAAGTAGTCTCTGCCTTCCAGCTCCAAACAATTCTCCACAGGAAGCTCCCATTGAACTAAGATGTATGCTATGGTAGCTGGACTGAATTTTACATTGTCTGCAGCTGAAACATATATCCAACACACTGGCCCATTCATCTGCCCTGGAAGATTGCTGCTTCTTTTAGCCCATTACAGCTAATAGAAAACATAGTGATAATTTGCATGCATTGCCATTCCTCATGCTACCAGCATCGACCTTCACACAAGACAAAACAGTACAAGTTGTCTGAATGGCCTCAAACAAAGGTATGGAGTTAGGAGAGAAGGTCAGGGTTTGGTTTTTTGTTTGTTTTGCAGCTTTTTTCTTTTGGCTCACAAAAAGAAACGAAGTCAAAGCAATATTGGTTTAAAAAACAAATTCTATACCATTCCTTACCAAGTGTTCTTCCTTGAACTAAACATTTAAGAAAAACATGAAGAGTCAGTTGTGCTGAAATTTCCAAAGTGTTTAAAATGTCATCAAACAAGACATAACAAAGCTTCATTGTCCAAAATGTGAATGCTGGACTGGGCTGAAATTTAATCCCTAGGATCTGGCAGCGTGGGAAAATCTCTTAGCATAACCATTTAATGCCAGAATCAGGCTTGAAAATCCAGCACTTTGCATTCCTATCTTACACACCTGATATGCATCACAGTAACTGATGTAAGGTAAGTCTCACAACTTAAGCTGTCTGAAAGTTCAGTATCTAATCTAATCATCTGGGCTCTGTATACAATCCATGGAAGGAGATGCCCACTTCCAGAAGGCAACAAATCCCATCCCTTCCAGCCCCTGTAAGCACCAAGTGCCTTCTGGAGGTGCCAGTCTCTTCAGCCGGTTATCAAGAGAGCCAAATCAGTGATGTCCACAACTAGTAAATGAAACACAACAGGTAAATGAAACAGCAAATGACAGCAGGCTTGAAAACACTTGGTTATGGCGTGTAACTCTCCCTGCAGCCTGAGTGTTAGCACATATCATGGCACCATGTCAGCCTGTACCAGCCAAGATGCTCTGAAGCAGTGCCAGGCACAAGCTGGGGGTACAGCCCTGATCAGAGGCCATTCCCAGTCAACCATCTGGATGCAGATAATCTGCTGGGGGTGGGAAAGGAGAAGAGAGTTTAGCCATGTGAGCCACAAGTGCCACAGGACTGTGCCTGCCTTATTTTATTTACTAGTATAAGTGAAGCCACTTCAGATTGTATTCCCAAATTCCACATGCCTAAAGCCATGCAGAATGACTCCACCCTCAGTCACTGAGGGGTGAAAACAAACCAAAAAAAACCCAAACAAAATTAAACAAAAATTCCAGAAAGCCTGCTTGCTGGTCATTGAAAGAGCCTGAAGTGCTGTCTTAACTCTTCCCTGCCAGCTGTCATTAAATCCAATCTCACTCTTTTGATTTTTGGTGGTTTTGTTTTAACACCAGCAGAAGAAAGGAAGAAGTGTGGAGGGAAGCACACAGCCCTGAAGGAGTGAGACTCAGCCGCAAGGCTCCAGCAGCTGTCACTGCCTGGGCACTACTCACACTACAGTCTGGCAGAAACAACCCATCATCTGGTATGAGATAACATAAATACCAGGAAGGAAACATCAATATCCATACATATTCTGTCTTGAAACAAATACTAAATCCAGCTAAAGAACAGTCTATCAGGCATTATTTTTTCTCAGCACTTATGATTGCTTGTCCAAACCCAAGGATATGGCTCCATGAGCAACATCCCCTAATTAGCTGTTTTCCCAATTATAAGCCATCTGTGTTCACTCTATATTATCTAGTCAGAAGCTGCATCCCTTGCTGTTGTTCTAAGCATTGAAAACAATTAAGTTATTCTCAGAACCTGTCCAAATGGAGCAACACAGCTTAGACCCCTCTAGCAAGAACCAAGTTCACCAAGCACACTGACCTCAACCAGCTCATACCATGACCTGAAGACACCAAGACAGAATACAGCTGGCACATGCATATGAACTCAGAGACAACTTAGCATTTCCACCAAACTGGCCTGGAGAAAAAGTGAGAGTCTTGCAGCCTCCATTGCCTCTAACCTCCACTCTTTCACTGGAATTTAACTACCTTGTCAATGGGACTCCAATTTACATTCTCTGTCCTTTGGTTCCCAGAATTGAGCCACTTTAAAAATTCTGTGCTTTATTTTAAAAGTCACTTTAAATAACCTAGATGAAATTAGGAAAAAATTTTCAAAAGCAATATTTATTTCTATTTGCTGATGTAATTATTTTTCTGATAGTTTGTCAAGAAAGTATTATGTGTGCATGTTAGTTCTAAATTGAATTAGGTACTGGCATCAAATTAGCAACACTGAAAGCTAAGACTCTTTGATAATATTAAGAATATCAAACAGGAAATACCAGAGTAAACATCAGTGTGCTGTACCAGAACTGCATCCTAATTCAAAGAAGTATCAATGCTCTATGACAAGGTCAGTGTCCATATGCTCATTCACATTTCTTGACTTTTGTCAAGACTCCCAAAAAACCAACTTCAGAAGAAGTCATATGATGTGAGTGCTTCCCCATTAACATCTGGATAGAGAATTCCCAACTCAATTGACAGGCAGTACATTACAAAAACATACTTCTGAGGATCAGGTTTTCAAATCTCTGCCAACAGAGATTCAAATAGCCTCAAATAGAGGTTTGAATGCCACACATGTCACATCCTTGAATTACCAGTTCCCTGAGTCACCTAATACGCATGGAAATTTTGTGTAGCTGGTTAAAAAAAGTATTTAAATTCTTATTTCCTCTTAATTAGAATTAATCTACTTGAGTAAGTTAATAAGGGTTCATAAAAAGGGATGGCTTGTGTAACTTCTACCACAATTAAATATTAATAAACTCCTTTGGGAGCTAGATCAATGGAGTACAAAACGCCTTCCTGAATTTTATCTTACAACATGTCATCTTAACCAGTTACGTATTTCTCTATACTCTGTAAGAAGTTTTATACAGCAGTAGAACAGTGATGAAACCACACAGAAAAATCTCAACATTTACAGAATAAAGAAGTGTGTGCATATTATGCTCAATTTCAAGAATGGATTCTACCATAGCCTGAAATAACTAACCATAACATATGGAATATACATACATAATCAATCTGAAACATTATATATAGTCCATCTAGACAGTGATTAACCTGAAATTCCCCTTCTCTGGCCCTATTTGCAACAAAACCAAAATGCTATAGAACCTATAGTTAATCATGTATCCAATCCTAAATGACAATATTAAATCACCTTTTTCCATTTTTCCTTTAATTCTTTTATGACCTTTTGTGAAATAATATTTCTAGGTGTCCTGGTTTTGCTGGTTTCTTCTTTTCTCTTCTCCTAACTACAGAAGAAGAATCATAAATCTGAACCTCCATTTCTAAGCTCTATAACATAAGGTTGGTAGTACACTCTTCTTGGGATAAAGGTGTTGGAGACACTGGTCAAAAAACACACCAGGCAATTGTTCTTGAATTTCTAGCAGTTTGATCTAAAACATAGATAATGGAAGTCTGCAGAAAGCTTTATAAGCAACTTCTTTTTATTTTTAAATTTTGATAATAAATATCTCTGCTAAATAAAAATGACATAACTAAAATGTCCCCACATGAAATATTAAAAGCTTCTGGTTATCAATTTCCCAGAACACTTCAGAGAAGTCTGAGTTCCCCGATTCCTCAACCCAACTATTTAATGACCAGTTCTTTCACTGACATATTTACAGAAAGGTTCATATTCTTTAAGATTTCAAAGCATTCATTAGCAAGAGGCACAACAGTAAAACTTACATTGACATTCCTTGCAGCACTTGCCATCCACATAGGCCAGGGCAGAGTTAAGTGGACACTCAGCAAGGGGGCAAATCAAAGCCTCGCACTGCACAGTACCGTTCTAGGAGAATAAAAGGTGCTTAACTGGTAGTTTTATTTAGCAATAGCAGAGATGTTCTCAAACACAGGAACTTGAAAATCTATTTTTAAATGCAATGAACTTTCTAACAACATCCAAAAAAGACAGTTTAACGTGAGTCTTTTAATAACTACAAGAACAGAAACCATACCTTCAGAATGTCACACACACAATCTTTTAAAATGAATGATGTTCTCTTTGAGATGATAATGATCAATTTTTTTTTAGAGGCAAATCTATTTGGAGGCAAAACATTCTGCCAATCAGCAAAAAACTGACAGATTACTGTGAAATAACAACTGCACAGAACAATACTCTGCCTTCTGATTTTACGGCAGAGACAATATATTTCTAAAAGGCAGTAATATTATAGCTGTGAGAAAAATCCAGGACAAAAATATGTAATGAATTTAACACTAAATTCCAAGAATTTTAAACATTTATCAGCCAGATTTGATACCATAAAATACTAAAGCAAAATTAATATCCCTCCAGAAATAGAAAGGTCAAAAAAATACTAAGCTTAAATAGACCCGTTCAGCAAATTATAGATAGCAGCAAATCAATCTAAGGTGCAGTACAGACAACAACAGCCTTTTCACCAATTTCTAATGGCTTTTGCATTAAGTGTTTAATGAGTTCAAATGGAATGAAAGAGTTTTACATGAATGGACAATAATATAGATGCCCTAGTTTGGTACCTGAAAGGATACTTGCAGTCACATCTGGAGTTGTGATACCTTTGGGAATTTTCCATCCCCCAAATCTTTTTCATTTGTAATATAACAAAGCTTGCACATGACCCTGACATTTTACTTTTTATTGCTTATTGAGATGTAACCAAAGGCAACCAGAGGAAATCAGGCACAAGGGATCTATTAAATCATTTGCTAAGAAAAAGGCTGTGTTTATAGTGACAAAAAGCAAGGAATTAGAATTCCAGAGAAACTGTTTGCAACTCGGTGCAAGGGAATAACATGATAGCTGAGTATATTGCCTAGCACTTGCATATGGTGACATGAAATACAGGAGCTACACATGCTAGCAATGTTGAAAACATAGGAAAATATATTTATTAATACTATTCCTTAGATTTAGAACAGATTTTAAGCTCTTTGTTGTT
>QWTY01022380.1:0-23678 GCA_008033365.1 Pseudorectes ferrugineus | reverse complement strand
TGTGGTTCAGTACTGCAGGAACTGACAGATTCTCTTTATTGAGGCTTAGTGATGTCAGATGTGTACTTCTGGGATGAGGCTGGCAAAGCTGTCAGACTCTCACTGTTTCTTAGGACAAGGAAAAAAATTTGGAATACTGTTAATGTTCTGAAAAGAAAACTAAAATCCTAATTAAGGTACCTGACAAGAGAGGTGGAATACACATTGACTCTGTAACACATTTCGCTTTTTCACCTGTCTAGTCTTTCCATCATTTACTTTGTGTCTGGTATCTCTGTCCACTGCTCTGTTCTCATGCAGAGTAACTCCAGTCATGCATCAGTGTTACTCTTGCATTCTAGGTTGAATGATGATGATCAGTGAGTTCAGAATTGGAGAGAATGATCTCTAGATACATGTGTTGCATTTGGTGAAAGATACATGGTGCAAATATTTGGTAAGGTAAATAATCAGTGTTTTAATGTGTAACTTGAAACTGCAATAAGAATATGATAAGAACAAGTTAAAACAAAGAAAAAGAAAAAAAGGAAAAAGTAGTACTGAGTGGCAACATGTGTATGTAATGCTACTCTAGTGGTTAAACTGGCTCACTGATTCCTTTCCTTTGATTCAAGATGTCTATTTTTCCATTATGCCCCAAGGCTCTCTCGACTGTGATGATACAGGTGCTTGCAAATTCAACATCAAAACCGTTTGGTCTTCTTTCTGTTGGTCTTATAACTCAGTTCATTGTAATGATTCAGTTCAAAGTGTTATATCAGCACAAGCCACAGTACCATAGATGCTCCACAGCAGTGGATATAAGTGACAGAGGTTGGAAAGATATAAACCTATCACACAATCAAAATATAAGTGTACCATGCCAACCAGAAAGGAGGAGCATAGGGAGTTTAAACTGACCCTCAAAAGAATTTTATACACAGAAATGTTCTTATTTCAAAGCTATAATTAATATAAAAATATTTTCTCTAAGACTTTGCCTGAATTTAATCTGTACTCTTCTCGTATGCTATACTAATATTAATTCTCAGTTTTTACATTCCAACATTACTGTCATTCTCTTCACCATATTCAATCTATTCTTCACTTTCAGTGTCTTCCCTATTTTCAGATTCTGCTTTGTACTCATATCAATGTGTGTTCCATCCATGGAATCTAAAATACAGTATTTCTTAAAAACATTAGCTACAAGTTCTGGATTTATCTGATGGTCTCAAAATGACAGGGTAGTTTTTCACTACTCCATATTTCTCCTGTAGAAACTGGAGCATGTTCCCTGCCAATAGCCATTCTGAGTATGAAGATTTTAACAGGTCTTTAAAGGGCATATTCACTACTACATAGAGAGTTTTGATGTCATTCCTCTTGATATAATTACAAGATCAATATTCATTTTCTTGGCAGTATTCTTCACAGCTGGCATTAGACAACCTCTGAATTCATCTGTGACAATTATTCCTTTTTCTTAACAGCACACCTGGTCTTCTGGTCCAAATATTGTTCAGCCAGTCCTTCATTAAATCTGTAGATATCTATCCTTGATCTTGACACCTCACAATTTTTCCAGTAGCCAGTTACTCATTCGGCATTGCTTTATGCTTCCATATCACATACAGAAGCAATATTAGGCCATCCCTCAACACTGCCAACATTACTGTATCAAGCATTTCTTCATTCACCAAAGCTTTCATGGTGGTAGATTTTGTACCTCCTTTTTCAATGATACAATGGATTTTAGATAAAAGTAAATCAGTTTTCTTATTTGGCTCAGAGGATAACAAAGTAAAGGACTGAAGATCTTTGCCATAGACAAAAAATAATTTCTTGTATCATTTGAACACAACACTCCTCACTGGTCTTGACTTCTTGCTGTCAAAACTACTCATGCTAGCTCTTGATCTTTCTATTTAATCATTTCCCATGTATTCAGGTTACCATTTCTTCTTTGACTATGCACAAATTATACAACTTTGTTCTCACTCTCTATGGCAGTATCCTCTTATGGGCCAAATTGGGTTGATTTAGTATGTAAAAGCTTTCATTTTGATTGTTTCATTGTTCTCACATTTTCTTCTGTCATTATATTTCTTCTAAGCCTCACGTCTGTAATTTGTTTTCTGCACACCGTACCACCCTTAGTTGAAAATTTGCATCATATCAGCTTCCTATACCTTTTATTATACTACCTTCTGCTCTTGTACCTCTCATCTCAGGAACAATTGCCACATCACAATTCAATGTTAAGATTCAGGAAGGTTTCTAAAACTGCCATAAATGCCAGTGGAATTGTCTGAGCTACAGCAGGTCACTCAGCTGAACCATTGAGGAGGTGAGGAAAGCAGCAATAATCATGGGCTCTCTCTATCCCACCATCTTCATCTGGGCACATGTGATATATATCAAGTCAAGGCATCATTAATGGCTTAATAAGGAAAATCAAACATGAAGATTTAGATTATTAAATACTTTCCTGCAGTCCAGCTCCTGAAGTTTGAATGACAGGTTTCCTAATGACTGTAGTACCAGGAAAAAGAAAATAAAGCCTACCTTTGAGGTCCTTGGATTGAACAGAAGAAGCTGTAAATTGCCTGGCAATAGATGACATAAATTGGAGCTTCAGCATGTGTTGGAGTTGTTAGGTGTCTTGAAATGGTAATATCATTTGAGTCATCATATAAGTTTATAACCATTCTAGCTACACCAAATATTTAAACAGCAAAATTGAGATTGAACTAAAGGTACTGTCTTGTGTACATTCTGCACAGTTTTATTTGTCTGTTTTTATTCAAAGTCAGCAAAAGTGAGATAAGGAAAAGAAGGTGGCATATATATTTTGTGAATTTCAGTCAAATGGATACAGAAAGTGTTTTGTGGTGAGACTGGAAGCTATAACAAAAGTGAAGCGTTCTTATCAAATAAAAGTAAGAGGTATCTATAATTTATTTTGTTTCTGATTGTCATAAGCAAATCTTTTTTGTTAAACTGAAGCTAATGATTTGTTTCTCTTCAGATATCATCTTCAATCAGATGTTCCTCATCTGATTATTAGATTTATAGTGAGGATTTACTCTCTCTAATGGTTTAGAGACTGATGTGAGACTGAATCTCTCACACCTTTCACAAAGACATACATTGCACTTAAAAAAACTACTGGTATCTAATCCATCCTTGGGAAAGATCAAAGACACAATCATCCCTATATTTGCTCATTTAAATGAATAAAATATTTCAGCATCTTTCTGGCCGTTCTGTATACACAAAATACTCATTATCCTCATTAAGAATTCAGCCTTATTGCATAAATGTTATAGTCCTGTCTCCTAGATGCTATGACACTTATTTGAATTTGAATGTATGGTCTACTCTTCATACCAATATGATACAGACAGCCTTTAGAAATTCCCCTTTTTCTTTTGTCCTTCCAAAGAAAAAGAAGGCACAGAAAAAGACAACAGTAAAAGTAGTTACTGGACATTAATAGCAATATGAAATATAAAGCTCTGTTGGGTCTGCTGGTAGATAATTCTCTATTTATTGACTCGATATCAGAGGTATATTCTCTGTTTTGAATAATTGTTAATAGTATAGACTTTAACAGAATGAGCTGTCAAAATACAAAATGTTTCACTGGTTTGGAAAGGCAGATCCCAGCTTTGGTTTTTCTGTTTAAAGCTTCAGTCTTTCTTCTTCTTTTCTTTTTTTTTAAGGTCAGAAAGTGACATCAGTGGCAGCTAATACCTAATGTGTCAAGGTTGCCAAGTAACAGGCTAGAGATATGTCAGTGAAGGCTGTTTCTATGAGAGAAATTCAGTAGGTTACAGTTTCAAGTACTTGGAAATTAACTTACCCTGTCTGTCTGTCTGTCTCAAACCAGTGAAAATTAATGTAGTCAAACAAAGGATACAGTACATGCTTAAGACACAAGTCTGAAAATGGGTAGCTGTGCTGATAGTTTGGGTCGCTTCTAAATCTTAAAAATAGTGAAATAATTAACATATCCAGTTGCACTTTCCAGAAATAAATGGCTGATGGAAAAATTAGGTAAACATATTATTTTCTGTGAAGTTACTTGAATTAAAGAGGTTCTAAAAGCAAAATTGCTGAATTAATTTTGAAAGACCAGAATTTGATTGAAAAGAATAACAAGGTGACATCTGGTCAAATAACCATTGAATTTATTAGGACTAATCACTAATTTTTGACACTGATTTTCCTGATTCATAACTTACTCTCAGGCTACGTTACAGGAGTTTTGCAGTGGTCTGTAGTGGACAAGATAGTGGTCAATAACTCCACTAATGCTTTTCATTATGGAATAAAATGTTTCACTATAAAATCTGATGCGAATGTTTGGAAGCACTTTGGAGGATAGGATCAGAATTCACAATGCTCTTGATAGACCAGAGAAACAGATTTAAATCAATAAGATAAAATTCAGTAAGGACTAAAGATGAGCATAACGTACTATATGCAGGAAAGAAGGCAATAGGTCCTTCCAGGGGACTATTGGCCTCTTGCTGTACGTTGATGAAGAGGATTCCTTTATCTTTCTGATAAAGAATGTTACAATGAAAGGCAATGTACACTATGTTGGACTCTTTGTTAACAGCTTTCTAACTATAAAGAAAGAGCTCATGTCTGGCCAATACAGTCACGATGGTTTTAGATCCATCCAGTCTTGAACTGCATGGGGAGACCTTAAATTGGATACTTATGAGTGTGCCAGAGCCAACCACCTACGATCTATGCATGAAGCAGCTAAATTAGACAAACCAGACCTTTGCTGTGTATCTGGCCAAGAATGTTCTCTGTATACAGAAATGACATTCACTGTAGTGCAGGCCTGAATTTTCATGAGATTTAAATGTATTGAATGCCAAGACACATTTGGATCTACTGACAGTTTTCCTAGATTTTACAAAAATTAAAAATGGTGCATACTATCTGAAAAATACAGGAGAATATGTGTTTTGGAAGGTAGGCTATAAGCTTATTCCAATGCACTGTGAGTATGCATGTCTGCCTACTGTGAAATGTATCACCAGGGGAATAGAATAAAAAGGAAAAAACAGAAATAATATCCACAAAGGTTTAACTGAAATCTAGTAAATTCAGTGCATATCATCCCTGGAAGACACTTTCTACATACCTCTAACATTGGGATTTCTTTTCCTTCCTTTCCCTGAGTTTCTCCCTAACATCTTGCTGGAAATGTGAATCATTGCCCTTTTTGAATATTGCAAAATGCACTTGCTTTAAAAATTTTTGATTTTACATCTAAATTAAATTAATTCATAAGATAAAAATACTTTGGAAAAAAAGATAGTACTCTCAAAACTTGTATGGATGAAACCTAAGCTTTTGGGACTTTACCCCATTTAAAAATGAGAATGACTGTGGTTGAACACTCCATAGCTTGGTTCAGACATTTATTTGTCTGTGGTTTATGCAAGACTTCTTCAGGTCTCAATTTGACTAACTCAGAGAAATGATACTCTTGAATTTTTCATGGTTTTAGAGCATTTTCTTTGTTTGAGCTTTGGGTAGTGGTTCACTTTTTTCATCATTATATTTCCTTCTCTCTGTTTTCAATATGCATCTCTGCAAAGCAGGATAGCTGTAATAAAAACCAAACCAAAACACAAGCCCACACAAACAAAATCTACCTGGAAACACTAGTACGTTTGCATACTTCTCTTCTGATAAATCATTTCTCAGTATTGAGGGAGGGGAATCAAATAAAAAATCATTTTCATAAATGGGATAAACTAAATTTATCAAGAGCAAGGTTAGTATTAGCCCAGTAAATAACTACCTCTGTTGACAGTGCTTGTTTTGTCTCTTCTAAAGAAGGTGGGAACTAGTTCTTTTAGCAGTGAGTGTAACCCAGACCATCACCTGTTGCCTCTTCCTTGCAGTATTCTCTGTTGCTGATGTTGTTGCTTCAATGTTATCTATGTTGCTGGAAGGTGTCCAGCTTAAAGTTTGAAAGTTCAGAATGAAAGTTCACAACTGTTCAAAACAAAGCTGCGGAAAACTTTGAATTCTATAAAGAGAACTGATATTTCTGCATTACTGATGCCTTACAAAAAATCTGATAATTATTACCAACCTTATCTCTTTCAATGAAAATCCTACCAAAGTATTGCATTCTTCCAAATTATAGAACCTCAATTTTAAAGTATGATTCCAAAAGAAAATAGACTATATGTATAACATACACGTTATTAATAGTGAAAATAAATGTAAGGCTAATATATGAAGGAAAATATTGGTTTGACTTCCCAATTTCAGCTTCAAAAACTGAAGGTGTATCTCTTTCAGCAAATAAAAAAATAGCAGAAGGCAGTTTATATAAGATTCCACTCTATTTCCATAAACATAAGATGAAAATTGTATGTACTGAACAATACATTTGAAATAATGGTAAAGAAGAACTACTCCTGCCTTTTTCAAATATTCAAAAATACATTGAGGTAACATTTTAACAGCTTTTTGTAGAAATAAAGTACTTGTCACTGATATTTCTAATGCAGTCATAAACTCCATGATTACCTACTACGCTTTCATTCTCATTTCCTTAGAAATTTACAGGAACATCATACCATTGAGTAAAGAATGACAATTTTTCATTATTTAGCTAATGCTAAAATGAAGTTGTTCTCAGCTCTCATTGCTGATCATTTTCCATCAGCTTAAAAGTAAAGGCAGCACTTTGCTGAGGAGCATTCAATATCTTCTCTTATTCAAAGTGCACACTAGATTCACGCCTCACTGCAGTGGTATGAACAGAGATCATTCACTGAAACCAGTCTACTTACAACAGTGAGGAAAGAAGGGTGGGGAAAGAAGATAAAGCTTTTCTTTGTTATACCTCATCACCCATGGCTATTCTCTTTCTGACTCAAATGCCAAGATTTCCAGGAGAAGTCAGTAACTATGCTAGTACGTTCAGACAGCTGTCTAAGGTTGTTTAAATAATCACCTCTAACCAAACCAATCACCCAAAGTTACTTAAAATACCCACTAAAAACATTATTCTTTTCCTATGTATATGTAGTTAGATTTGATCATTCCAGCCATCACTGGATTTTGCTTCCTATGGTTATCTGAAAGATAATGCAATTTGGTCAAGTTTCTTTTTAGTTCCTAGAGTACTGCAGTGTTTCAGAAAATTGATAGTAAATAATTTTGAAACTGAAGATGATTCTTTCTATCAAATTCAATTATTTCCCCAATAAAATTGTATCATTTTATCTTTCACACTGCAAAGGAGATACCACAATGCTTAACCACCCTTCTGTGTCAAGTACAATCTTTTTATTCATGGGGCTCTTTCTCTCTGACCCATATAGCAAATAAAACAGTATTTACTATTCTGAAAGACATACCATAGCAATCCTGGTGAAGGCTGCCAATATAAAGGACAACAAAATGTATTGATGAGAAAAATAGCTCATTAGCATTTACTTTTCATGTTCAGTGTATTCAAATAGCTTTCAAATGACTATAATGCTCAATAGCTGCATGTCACAGCTGGACTTTCAAGTCAGCTATTACAAAATCAGCAAGTGATTTGAAAACCATGGCTTCCCATGGCCTACTGAATTCACATTCTCAGTTGTGTTTGTTACTAATTGCTATGTCACTCTAAGTACAGTATTTAATATTAGAAAATGTTCTGTAATCAGTAAACCCTCATGGTTATTCAGAGCCTGAGGTACATATAGCCTCTCTGAATAAAGACTAGCACAGCAACTGTCCAGATGGCTGCTCTGTGTCCTGGGAAGAGGATCTGTGAGGAGGATTTATCCTTCCCATAATCTCCATGTTGTCCTTAGGGCCTTCAGTGTTCTCATCCTAACGTTAGTATTGCAGTGGAGAACAAGGGAAAAAGCTTCAGATGTCACAGAGACTGATTCCTTCTCCTTCCACGCAGCCTATTTTCTCCAGAGCTGATCTGTAGCATTGATCCAATCAGCAGAAAGGTGAAACTTTATTACTTGGCTCAGTAGTGAAATGATGAAGGGGACATTTTGTAACATTAATATCTGCAGATTGGAGAAATAAAAAAAAAAAGCTGGAGTGCAGGGTTTTCTGCTGAACTTCTATGTTAGGAGCACTTTGCAGAGCCTGTTCCCCAGCATTATATGTTGGGAGAAACCACTGCAAGGCATCAACAAGCAACCTGCACATCAGCAGGACAGTTCTTCCTTTATGCTTTGCTATTTCAATTATATTAATAAATATAGATCTCATAATTAACAGGACACCTTCCTCAAGCAAAGATTTTGAAATGTGTGCAGCAGATGAGAGTGGGGTTTTTTGTCAGCTTTCCCCCAGGTACACTTACCTTTTCATCTGTAGTGCCAAATCATCTACTTGTGAATTTCCAATTCTTTTATCTATTGCTTCTTTCAGTTTCTGGGTTTTCTTCATTAGCCTTCTGGTTTGTCACCCAACTGCTATTATTTATTATATCTCTCTTCTTTTCTTATAAATTACTTTCTATTTTGCTTTATTTTACACTCCATTGTTTTATTACTTGATTTGTTCATTTGCAAAAGCCATAATCTGGTTTTCACATTCTGCGAAATTCTTTACTTGTATAAAACCCAAACATTCATTCTTAGCCTGTCCTCCGCTGAATTCAAGAAAGTGCTACATTTCTCCACAAATTCATGATTTGAAGATGAAGGCAAGGAATTGGCTGCTTGGTGCCTACTTCTAAAGACAAGCAACCAAATGTCTCAGTATTCCTTTAACAAGAATATATTCTGTTATAAAATTCCTGCAATGATAAAGCAGGGTGGCATCAGTGAATTGCAAACAAATGCATCTCCGAGGCACCTTCCTACTAGTAATCCATATGTGTTTTGTGCTTTGGTTTTTTTGGAACTTTGGGGTGTAAGACTGAAATCAGAAATAAGCAAAAAAATTTAAGCCCCGTGTTTGAGTCAGACATCTGAGAGATTTTGACTTGAAAAATTCTCCATTTTGATTTTTTGTTTGAGACTTAGAACTAATTTCTGGGGAAAATGGGCTGACATTTTGATTAAATGGGAAAATACATAGTTTCTATGGAAAACAAGTAGTAACTCTTCTTTTTCCTTGTGCTTCGATTGGGTAATACTCAAATTGTGGCATCTTCAAATTTGTAGGTTTGTTTACAAAAACAAAAATTGAAGTGCTAGAAAGTGAGATGGTAAATCTCACAACACAGGACACAAAGAAGGACACTTTCAACCTGAACCCACAATTTAAATAGTACAAGGGATATGTTATTACCTCAAGTACTCTAGTTTGCTTATTATGTGAAATTGCCATTTTTATATCAAAATACAGCTTTGGTATCGGAAAATATCTTGACAGTCTGTAAACAAACATAAAGAAATATAATCTTCAGAAAATGATCATACCCCTTTTTTGATAATACCCCTTTTTTGATAATAAAACCACCTCAACAATGATAAATAAGGCTGTAAAAATAGAAAAGGAGTGTCTGGCAAGTTGATAACATCCCAAATAAACTAGAGGTGTTTAAGTGGTCTTATAGGAAAGATAATCATCTTTGAGTGAAATTCCAGTATGCCAAAATATTTTAAAAAATAAATTGCAAAAACCTATGAACAAAAATAAAAACATCTTTGCTAATATCTTTATTAGAAATATTATTTGTGCTGTGCTGCTTCTAAGAAAAAAACACATTCTTACAATTTAATTTTATTTGACATAAAAGGATTAAAAAGAAAAAAAATAAATTAGACTACAAAAAGTTATTGTGAAAAGCGCATTGGTATGTTTCCCTTAGTCCTTCTCAAATTTAAGCCTTAACTCTGGAATTAGCTTTTGTAATAGATTGGGATATTATTACGTAGACTGTGTTATAAATGGCATAGGATTCTTGCCTTTATTTTCCAAGACAGCTTTTCTCAGACCTCAGGATTCTCGGACACTTTTAAGAGGAGATTAAAAACCTATCTCTGAGGAACAATTTTGATTTAGTGGATCATATCTTTTGATGGAGAAATGGCTTAGACAGCATTTTGAGGTGCCTTCCATTTCTATTTTCTAATTTTGTGATCTCCCAAACAGGTACTCTAGTTTGGAAGTAGCCTCTCTCTTGTGTGCTCCCTTGGTTTTCTTTTGGTATTGTTTGTTAAGGAATTGTATTCTCAAAACCTGTTCTCTTCTGACAGGTAGTGATTGACACATCTATTTTTAAGGTATCAATTGGTTCATGCTGCATTTTTAAGCAATTTCCTCTTTCAGATATTTGCCTCTTTTCAAGAAATTACCTCTGAGATTACCACAGGTCTCCCTTCATTATGCTATTTCTTTCAGTTTTCAGGATAGCACATCAGGAATCAACCAAAATACTTTCATCTGCATTTGTCTTCTGTATGCCTTATTTAGTATTTCACTTCTTTATTGTTTTGTTTGTTTGTTTTGTATTTCCCCTTTGTTATAAGTGCATTGTATTTTATCTATTTTCTGGTATTCTAGCACAAAGTTTTCACCTGAAATAATGGGACTGTTTGGTTTTCTTTCTTCTTTAGGATGACATTTCTATAAAGAAAACACAAGATCACTTACATTTTACACAATTTAATACTGTTCCCAGTAATCTCAGAGCAGGGGGCGGGGAATGCATCTATTTAGAAAAATCTTTGAAACTGAGCTAACATACAGTGTTTGTCCTGAAGTATTCAAATGCACATCAGTAGATCTAACAATTACACGCACTCTGTGACAGTAAAGAATTGGAAAAAAAACCACACAGCTACTGTCTCCATCACAGTAATTCTCTTGGGTTTTTTGGGGTTTTTTTAGTATATTAGTATCATTTTAAATATAACATAAAAAATTTACATTTTGCCACTGTGTGTCTGAGTTAATGGAAATAATCTTTCATGGAGTCCCCTGGGATTTCAGGTCTGCAGAAATGGTAAGTGAATCATAAAATGGGGTATTTTTCAGACACTAAAATAATTTTTTCAAATCTTATTGTTCAATGTCAGGGAAAAAACAAAACCAAAACAACTACAGCAAAAGAATCACAAATATTGCAAATATTCCAAAGTATTTAATGGTCTGACTACCAACTCTATTTCATTGCATGTGATTTGTAAATAATACCTAGGATTTTATATACTAATGTGGACTCGTTCTGAGCCTCACATTTAGGACTTACACATAAAGGGACTTTTTTCCCTTTGAATAATTTGCAAGAACATCCTCTGTTGTTCAAAAGAACTCTCTGTTAAGGGATGTGTGATACAGAAGGCCACTGGGTGGAAGGATGGCAGGAGTGATCTCCAACCCCTTTTGTATGGTTCCAGACAGGAAGCCTACACATTGGCCTGCTATGTCTCGGGCATAACTACACAATTCCTTGCCCAGAGAATCATCTTTTTCAAGCTAGACTGGATTATGGAGTAGGGCTTCTTCTTGTCCTGTATGTCATATGTCAGACGGATTTTCTGATAAAGTACTTTAGAGCCATGGACGGGAAATAATTTTTCTGACTGAAAACATTTATGTCGATTTGTTTTATTCTCAGTATGAGCAGGTATCAAAAAAGGTTCTAGTGTTAATGTTCAATTTCTGTTGTAGAATTGTGCCTGGTGCTTCTTAACAAGAAATCTGTCCTAAATGGATTTCCTGAAAGTAATTAGCAACTTTAAGCAGCCATCCTAAAGGAAGGCAATCATCAACCAGTTCCTAGTGTGGTCACCATTCCCTCTCACAAGAGACACGCGGAGTTGTAATACCACACTAGAAATATTGTTCTTTTTTAATGAGCAGATATAACCTTTTACTTCTATTCAGAAATATGGATCAGGTCTGTGGTTCAGTTATACAAGTGCAATGCCACAGAAGGTTCCATTACCTCTTTCTTTAGAGCCTGCAGTTGCTTCTACCCGTTTCTTCAGCACTCCGCTTTATTCATAGCATTGACGCAGTCACTTTCAGGATAGACTTTGATTGCTAGCACTGCTTAACTTCTCTAGTCTCAAGGCACTTCAAGAGCAGATGGTATCAGAATTCGACTATACAGAAGTATTTTTTCCCTTTTTAAACTTGCATCTTCTTAACCCTGAGTCGTTTTAACCGTAAATTGTTCTTCCTGAAAAATGAAAATCATAGAAAACAAGGTTTTCTCTGTGAATAAGAAATGTATTATAAAAGACTATCAGAAGATTTACTAGAATAATATAATACATATAACATTGGTCTGACTGAGGATTAAGACAGCAATTTGAAACACTTCAGGTTCTTTATCAAACTGACACCTCATGAATTAAGCGTGTGTCAGTTCTGTGAAACTGTCTTGGGACTACTTTGTATTTAAATGTGTTCATGTTGATTTTGAAACACCTCTAAAACATAGGAAATTGAAATATTAATGAAATGCTGGAAAACAGTGATTAAGAATTGAACTGGTAGGAAAGATTTCCTCAATCAAAGACATGGATTTCAGTTAGACCTGTTAACATGGGACAATTATTCCTAGCTATTGGTAAGTGTAGAGTAGATTAGAGTGAATTATTGAAGAGATTAATGGTCTATTACTTTTCCTTAAAGGTTATTAACTACTATATTAATGCCCTTTCCACTGCACTAATATTAACTAGTCAAATTGTCAGTCCTAGTGTATATTAATTCTTGGCATGTTCATGTTTAGAGATACAGTCCTTAGGAAGGTGGAGACAAAAGAGATTATGATTATTAGAACTTTGCAGGAAGAAAAAAAAAATTCAAAAATTATTCTTATTTTCAATATTGTCATATCTAAATGCTCAGTAACGTATGCAGCAGCGTGAGCCTACACGTGTTGTTTATCCCATTAACAAAGTTTGGGGTTTACATCTTTCAAAGAGTTCTAATATATGGAATTTTTAAAGCTAAAAGGTTTAACTGCATGCATTTATAGATATTTAATGTAGTTCAAATGCAAATATGTAACCTACATAAGGACCTTTAGGAATTACATAAGTGACTATCTTCTCTGTGATCAATTTTCCCCATGATCTTGTCTGGTAGGTATCTAGGATTTGAAAAATATTCAAAACAGTGGTTTTGCCTTAGACACTACCTTGCTTTTCTTGATCATCAAGTAGTATTTAGTGTTCTTCATCACTGTCTAAAATTGGATATTTTGTGAAACATGGGGTTATGCAATTACTCACCTATTCAGGACAGGATTCTGTGGGCAATTTAGGCTCAGAAAAGTTTGGAGCCATTGTTTTTCTGTAAAGTAAAAAAAAAAATATCATCTCTAAGCCAATAATATTAGACTAAATTAAATGAAAAGTATAGAAAGTTCTCCTGTGCAAGGTTCTGGTCTTCTTTCTGTGAGTCTATAGGAAAGATAAAACACAAAGAGGAGTTAAAGAAAAGAGGACTAAAGTAGAGAAATAAAAATTTTCAGCAGACATTACAGGTTTCTGGTAACATTGAACAGATCTCCTTTTGGTGGTGCGTTTTAGAGCCTCCAAGAGAAATGCACTCTTGTCAGGTATGAAGGAAAAATTAGAAAACCTCACAGCTGACCAATCTGCTTCTTATTTACTTCCTATCTTGATACAGGTCTCCATTATGTAGCCAGAGGCTGTCTAAGTCTGGTTGACAATGTCTATAGAAAAATATCTGGAACAAAATCTATAGAAAATTATAATTTATTGGTGTATAATCTCAGTGGTTAACTATAGGCTCATTCCCATTTCATTTGAATGATGTAAGTTCACAAGAAACCTCTTGGAAGCCCCTCGGTGCAGAGAGCTGAGGTGTGGTTTTCAAAGTCTTTCTAAGGCATAGGACACAAAAATGATTGACAGGAAAAGGAATGATATATTCTGACCAGCAGTGAGGTTTAGTTATGGAGATGTATGTTTGTCACTTTCAGCTTCGCAGGAGCCCTTCAGATAGTCATGTACTGACAAGCATGAAAGCACACCGACGTGGAAAGAGTACTTAAGAGAGAAACTGAAAAAGCAATCTTATGAGCTGGTCCTTTCCAGAAAGGTTTATTGTATTTTAGTCAGATTTTTTAAAATACAGAGGTGCTAAACATCAAGGAAAATGGAGGATCTACAAACTATTAGGTCACCAGTGCATTAAACAGACTTATACAATCTTAATCAGTTTCTGCTCCCCAGGCCATGCTTTGCTTATGCTTTTCACATATGCATTTTACAGTGAATCTGCTGATTGTTCTGACTAGGTATCATAGCTTCTGACCTAATTTTTCTTTCTTTGCCTTTAAAAAAATAATAAGGTACTTGATAAGTCTGTTTGATACAGACTGAACAGGAGTTGTTTTGAATTTTCTGGCAGCATAATTTTTTTCTGAATTACAGATCTCTCATATACATCTCTGCCTGGTGTCCTATTGAGACATAGAATGAATCATTTTCCCCAAAACAGATAAGTAATGGCAAATCTAATGGCAACGCAAAGTATAAGATTACCCATTGAACTTGGCCACACAAGTCTTAACTTGTTAAATGAAATAGGAAATGGCTGTCTACAGTGGTGTGTTATGTGGTAAACCTTGGAATTTCAGAGAGAGCATTGAGTTGCTGCTCTGTATGGGGAGGAGGATGATGCCCAGCACATTGCAGCGTACTGTGAGCAAGAATATTGCTGCAGCTCCTCCTCCACTCAGCAAGATGCACAGTCACACCCCAGATGAAGTCACCAGAATTTATAGCATCGAAACACCCAGCAAAGCTCTGAAATGCCTACATTTCTGCTGCTCAGGATGACAGAAATACCTACAGTAAATCCGCCCTTTGTCTGTGATGCATCTCAGTGACAGTGGGATTCAGAGATTAGACCTCCAGGGTAGGACCTTGCAGACCAGCTCAAAGCAATCTGAAACCTTTGTGAAAAAAAACATGGAGAAGTGTCCACTCCTGCCATACAGCACAGCTGCAGAGCTGACAGGGTGCTCAGCTGGGACTCAGTTAATGTCTCTTCCATATCTGATTGCATTTTGATGAAAGTATTTTCCATCTCAGTAGAGTGCCCTAATTGCAATGTTACCAGATAGTCAGGGACATATCTCGCTTGCTCTGAATTTCTCCAGCTGAAGGTATTCAATTAATTACCCTAGCAGAAAGTAATGAAATAGTCACCGGGACAAAGAGAAAGGAGAGGGAAGAAACAAAAGGTTGATTCATGTGCAGGCTCTAGTTCTTGCTCCAATGAACACTAAAGCCTCTTAATTGAAAAGCAGCATTTTCCACAGGAGAGAAATTTACCCTGGAATACAGCTCAGCCTCATGGTTATGCTGTTTGGTCACGTATTAGCATAGACCTGAGCTGTGCTGGCTTACCTGAGATTATAACTGTACTGGTTTAGCCAGCTACTGGGGGGCTGAGGAAGTGAAGGAAGGGAGCTCTTCTTGCATATCCCTGCCTATGTATTCTTGGCTGCTTTGTGTTCCCTAAGAGCCCAAATATATTGATTTTTTTCTATTGAGAACATAAGGCAGTAGAACATACATGAGCAGTCATTACTTCAGTCTTCCTGTCAAATACAGCCCCCCATGAATTTTAGAAATGCACAGTTTTTGGAGTAGTGGGAATGAGAAGCTAATTGCAATTATTCCCCCTCCAGTCTAGTAGAGGTGGTTGCATCTATTTATCCAGCTTCTAACAAGGTAATTTCAATATAATATGAAAATGTATCAGCAATACAAAGTCATACTGGAATGAAAGAGTCATCAATAGTGTAAATAAAAGTTCAATCAGACTGTATTTAAAGCAGTGTTAAGGCAGTGACACAATGAAGTGGATGTCAACATAATCTCCTGGTTGTTAAGGTTTTGTATAATTGCTCCTAATATTTGAATATAAACAGGTTTTTTTACAACTCAGTAATGAATTAATTATATATAGTCAGGATTCGGTAGGCAGTTAAATGATGCAAATTTACTGTGTTCTGTGGGCTATATATAATACTGCCCATATTCATCAGCCTGAAGGCTACATTGGACTGTACTTCAAGTGAATTTAAATGCAGTCTCCCAGTTGCACCTTCAAATGTCTCAAATCATTGCATGCTTCAGTGGAGTTGTATCAACACAATACCTATTTTTCTTTTGCTGAAATCATTCAGAGAGAGTAATCATTGTGGAAAACCACTTTCATTTACAAATAAAACATAATGTGAGACAATGCGATTGTATGAAAACTTTACATGATCCAGTCTGTAGCATGTCATTTTTTTTCACCTGTAAACTTACATGTGGCAGATCACAAAAAATATAAATAGCTTTGAAATTAGAAAATGCTTGATTCAGGTTTCTGCTTAATGACACAACTATTATCATTCAGATATAATCAGAGTACCCCTGTTCTTGGAGACAAGATAGAGAAGAAAATTAAGTTAAAAAAGACAAAAAAAAATCCCACCAAAAGAAGAAACTTAAAATATTATCCACTAAAACACCCCACATAGAAGACAGTGTAGTCAATAAAAAAATTTATAGGAGGATTTTTGCAGTTAAAATTATTATTCCCATGTATATAATACCAGTGATAGGCAGAATAATAAGAACAGTTTTTTGGACTGGAATAAAGGTTATCACTCTCTTTCCAGGCACTCTGTCATAAAATCATAGAATGGTTTGGGATGGAACGGACTTTTAAAGGTTATCTAGAACAAGTTCTCTGCAATGACCAGGGATCTCTTCAACTAGATCAGAGCCCCCTCTAAACTGACTTCAAAGGTTTCCAGGGATGGGGCATCTACGACCTCTCTGGGCAACCTCTGCCAGTGCTTCCCCACCCTCATTGTGAAATATTTTTTCATTATATCTAGCCTGAGCCTACCCTCCTTTAGTTTAAAACCAATACCCCTTGTCCTGTTTCTGGAGGCCCTGCTAAAAATATCTGTTTCCATCTTTCTTATAAGCCCCATTTAAATACTGGAAGGCTGCTATAATGTCACCCCAGAGCTTCCCCTTCTCCAGGTTGAGCAACTCCAGCTCTCTCAGCCTTTCTCATAGGAGAAGTGTTCCAGCCCTCTGATCATTCCTGTGGCCCTGCTCTGGACTCACTCCAACAGGTAGGTCCATGACTTTCCTGCGTTGGGTAAGACAGAACTAGATGGCAGCAATCCATGCAGAGTCTCACCAGAACAGAGCAGAGGTGCAGAATCACTTCCCTCAACCTGCTGGCTGGTGGTGTCCCTCCACCTTTCAGAGATCAGAGTTCCCAGTGAGAGAATATTAACATTTATCCCTCTGCTAACATTTGTGTAATTGATGAAAGCAGTGTAGAGGATATTATGTAAGGAAGGAGGGAAGAGGAGAAGGAACATTTGCCATTTTAGTTTTGGTTTTCTCCATTTCTTAGCATGCCTGGAAGTAACCATTTATCTGTCAACCTGAATATTGATTCTGCATTTGTGATAATTCAGTTCTTTTTGAGATCATTCGTAATCATGTCACCTAAAACACCCAATATCTTCCCATCAGGACCACCTCCTTTTCTATTGTGCAAGGATTACATTTTTCTGAACATGGGTCTTGGTTTAGTTCATAATTGGCTCCTAATTCAGTGCAAATATGTGTTTTGTTTTCCTTCCTGATAATATTTTCACACCCCCTGCTTAAGTACATTTGTTTTACACCTAAAGATGATTCGACAGACTATTGCCATTTAGTTGCTTTCAAATGCTTCCTTTAAATTTCTTAAATATTGCTGTGACTGCTTCTTTCCAGTCTCTTATGTCTATAGATGAATTACGTTTATTATACTGTACTGTACATTCATCTTCACTATCAAGTTCTTCTGTAAGAATCTTCTTATACATCCGAGTATACACACATCTTCTATTTTTTTCAATCTTCTCTAAATACATATATTTTTCTTTATTACTAATACCTTATATATATTTTAATTAATTAATTTGCACTAGTAAATCTCTCTTTTCTAGTACTGCTTGAGTACTGGAAATTGATACGTAAATAAGAACAGTGACTTTGGCTCACTGTTGCTTGTTAAAATTGCCTCATTAATGTTTGGGGTTTTTTCCATTCCCTGGTTAAATTTTTACATCCTAACAATTCAAATGGGACATAAAGTACTAATTATTTTTCTTGTTACATCATTTTTTATATTGTTGCATTCACGCATATCAGAATTAATACTGCATGACTCAGGGGAATGGTTCTCCACAAAGGGTGAAATAACACCATCAAACAAAACATTGGTTTTTAGTCTGTAAATGCTTATGTAAGTAGCAAATGAATTATTAAAAAATAGAGTTGATTAATGAAGGATTTTCACATGTGAAAGCTAAGTTTTTTATCCCTATTATTTGAAATAAAAAGCCTAATCAAGTCTACAGAAACATAATTGGGAGCTGCATAATAGATGCTATGCTAGCAAAGGGTCAGCTGAGTTTCCACTGAAGACAACTGCAATATTTTATTTGTTCTAACATGAATAGCCTTAGATGATAAAGTCATTTCATTGCATGCTTGCATAATATGTTCCTTCATGCTGCAGGCTTGAAAGAAAAAGCTGCTTTTCTAAGAATGAGCCCATTCACATACAAAAAAATAAACTATTTAACTTCAGTTGCTACACAAAATTCTTAATCTGCTTAGTATCTGACAGGTAGAGTAAGAGTAAGTAGTAGATTAAGATTTCTCCTGTATTTAATTTTCTTTGTTTTTAAAGTTCCCAGGAAAGCTTGTGAAGGTTATAACTGTGGAAGTAGAAGTAATTCATTGTATGCACTACTGTTGATGTAACATTTGTCCTATCTTAATGAGGGGTACACCTCAGCTTCTCTTTCTAATTCCTTAACTTTTTGGTAGGAATTAGGTAGATATATAATTTTAGACAGAGAAATAGATATAAAAGATATAATCAATATATTAGGTATATTATAATAACCAAAGTGATTTTTTGAAGACAAAGTTACTTTTGTCTGTATCTGATTCCTAGGAGCTGGGAGCTATTGCCTCTGGCAGCAAATTTCAGTTAATGATTAAGAAAATAGTTGGCCAGTGCAAAATATTAAGTGTAACAGTGTCTGAATGACTTGTTACAGCTTAATTATGACTTCAGAAATACTGGCAGTACTCAGCTATTTCTTAGCTATCATAATATGTTGGTGTAGTTTCTGAAATGGTGAGCAGAGCAAATTTTATCCTTTAAAACATCCAAAATTATGTTGGAGGCCCCATGTTACAAAATATCTAATAGCCTTCTGAGCAGTGGGATATCTGGGCCCTCAGCTAAATTGAAGTTTATGTTGTTATTGTCTCAAGGTAGAAGCAAGGATGAGAAAATCCACACTTTTCTTCTTACAGTATGCAAGATGTTACAGATAATTTCTGCAGGAACTTGTATTCTAAATCAAAAAGCCTTCAAACACAATGTAGAAACAAAGAGCTTGGGGGAACGGGATGCTGGGGTTAAGGTCCCTGTCACTAAACAAATTAAATGGGTATTCATGTTTATGAATGTGAGTCACTTGAAAGACTTTTTTTTCCTTTTCTTTAATATATATTTAAACAGTAGTGTATGCGTGGATGAATACATATTTATAAAACAATGGTTAAGGTTGGCACAAGAGACTCAAAATTGCAAATGAACAATTCTCCCCTTTATATACGTATTCTAAGTACTAAAGAAAGGTCTTACTTAAGGTGTTGTTTACCATATCCAGTATGGTCTCTGCATCTAAGGGCTGAATATCAGTCTTAGTTTTCTACTGAACTCTTCCCCTTTCCCCCCACTACAAAATGGCAGTGACTCATTAACCAGCTGGGTGATAGGTACAGCACTGGTAACCAGGTAAATGAACAGTGACTGAGCACAAACAATCTGTGTGTGTGTGTGTGTGTTTGAGTGCGTGTAAATTCTCCCTGGCCTGGCCCCCCTCCCTTGGTAAATTCAGTGAACTGAGCTGAGCAGCATGATGCTGGTTTTGGCACTCCAGTGTTGAAGGGCTCACTTGTAAGTGTTGCATGAGAGCTGGGTGCCATTCTCTAAACTGAAGGGTCTTCCTCAGGGGAGCATTTCCTGCAAGACTTTAAGCATAAGGGTGAAAAAATATTTTTTTACACAAGTGCCAGAAGGCGCTAATGACAACATGAATTATGTTACAAAAAAACGTGGTAGACTACACATGGATGGGAGCTTCTGGGTCTGAGGACAAATTGTGGAGACTTGGCTGCATTTCACCTATCTAGTACCTGATTTTCTGCAATGCTCCTCAGACGTGATAATCACTTGTATGTGTGTATATGTGTCTGTGCTCAATTCAAGGTATATGAAATAATGGAAGGGCAGTACAGGCAGTTTCTGAGAAGAGTGTCATGAAGCCAATGGGTGTGTCACACCGCAGGCCATGCACGTAAGGAGTGGGGAGAACACAAGGCCTCCTCAGCTAGCATTGGAGATTTCTGTCTGACAGAGAAAAAGACAAACCTGGTACAAGCTTGTCCCTGATGTCTACTGTGGGGCTTCCTTGGCCTGGCCTATGGCTCCAACCCGAGGCCAGAAACTGCTGGTTGACATTGAACCAAAAATCTTGTGCCTTGCTAACCACTGAGCAGTGAAGACATCAGAGGTCTTGTGCACAAAGTCTTTGAGGTAACACCAATAGTAGCTGGAGCTAGTAATACTAGGAACACTTCAAACACAGGGGAGATAAAAGGGAATACTTACTCAAAAGTATTGTTTAAACACATAAGATTGAGAAAAGTAATATAATCAACTTTTTTTTTCTTTCAATAATCGCAAACTGCTGCACTGTTACTGAGTGACTCCCCATAAGCAAGAGTTACAAGACATGGCTCTCCTGCATTCCAGGCCGTGGCCATAAGTGCTTATTTGCACACTAAGGCAATATTTTACACGTCATTATGGAAAAGAAGTATTGTATTTCCCCATTTTATCCAGACCTTTTTAACTGTATTCCCACTAGGAAACATCATATGAATGTAAAAAAGGACTCTGAACACACCTACGCACCAGACCTCACCATCCTCTTAAGGACATCAATGCCAGTGGCAATGCTAGGACAGCACACTGAATTTTAGTAAATAACTGGTAAGTACGTACAATTACTTAGACTCAGAAAGATTTCTTATCTTTGGGGTTTCTTTTCTACGGTGCAGGGGAAAAGTTAGATCTATTTCTAGTTAATATAAAAGCTTTGCTCCTGCATATCCAATAGCTCTGTAAATTCAGAAGTCTGGTATTGATTTTTTGGAGATCATTTGCTGTAAATTATTCACGTGAAACAATTGACAGTAAATGTAATGAATGGGCACTTATAGAATGCTCAGTATACTTCTATAATGTAAAACCAACTGAAAAGGGATCTATTTTAACACAGGTTTTAATTCATTTAACAGAGAATAACCTACCTGGGTCATAGCCAACATATATCATTTTCTCAGTCCGTAGTTATTAAGTCATTCTTATTACATCATTCAGGTAAAAATATAAAAGCAAATTCTTGCTTTTTCAGTGAAATGTAGCTCTTCCATCCTCTGGCAGCCAGAATTTAAACTATAATAAATCAATCTTTAATGAAATTCCATTGCTACACTTTAAACTGCTTTAGAATTAAGTTTGTTTTTAAAAGCCATTTTGTGAGGAGGTCTTGCAGGTATCCTTATCTTTTTGCTTTAACCCAGAACTTTCCCAGAAGCATGCTTTAAGGCACTTTTTTCTTACCAGAGCTGGGCTTGTGTGCTGACACCACTGCAAGGCTCATCAGTACGGGTGATGGTAGCCACAGTGTAGAAGGTGACTGCTTCCCAACACCTTCTCTTTCATCCTTCAAAGGTGATGCGCTTCTTCAGGACAATATTAATCTGAGATAGGGGAGCATTAAGAATGGGAGCCACTGCAAGGTCATGAACAACCAGGGGCTTCTACCACCCATCTGGGCCTCTTTTTCAATGTGAAACACTTAGGGCAGCTCATCCAAATCAGGAGGGTGAAGTTCTGGAGTTCTCAGGAGTAGGGTTTTTTCATAGTAGGACACCATGGTGTGTGTCCAGAGTGATGAAGGCCTGAAGGGTGCAGCAGTGCATGGTGGGGCAGCCTGTGCTGACACCTGTGTGGGGAAGAGAGTGGCAGCTTAGAAAAATTACATGGCTTTGGCCGTACTGCTCAGTGGTAGCATTCTCTACCTTAAGATATATCTCCTGTGGCAGAAAACAGGAATTGTTTGCTACGGATAGTCTTAGCTGACCTGCATCAGCCACTATTCTAAAAATGCAACAGAATAAACATTTATGTGCTGGGCACATGTCATGGCCTTGTCACATTTGCTTGGATAAAGTAGCCTTTTCTACTAAACATTACCTTGAATTGTAACCATTTACTTTATATAAGTACTTCTCTTGACATAAGACACTGAGGTCACACATTGACCTGCAAAACAATGGAAGAGAGATGTACCAGGCAAAATGCTATGTGAAGGAATATGAGATTTCCTACCAATCACATACGCACATAAGAATCCAGGTCTGCTAGAAAATCTAAATCAGGTTTATGTCTCCAGGATGACTAGAATGTCTGTTTTCATTCTTTCTCAGTCTGTGTCAAACAGAAGCATTTCTTTCATCTAAATATCATGCTTTCCCCTTCTAGCCTAGTAGCTTATGCTCACCCTATCTTATAACTTATTTTTCTGCTGTGTTAGGGCCAAACTTACTCAATGTTTATAAATGCCTTCCTGAATACAAATGTGTTCTTGAATTAAGACTGAAGAGTGATAAAAAACTGAGTGCATAAACATTGTCAACAAACAAAGTCAAACCTCAGGTATTTAAAAAGCATTCTTACATCTTATTTTATATATAGTATGCTATTCCTGACAGTCAATGAATCCCTAGCTTTGATCATAGCTTAGCAGATTGTGTCAGGATAATCACTCCTTTCTTCCAATCAAAATGCTAGATAAGATGGAGAACTTTCTTGGCAGGAGATCCGACTTTTTCATATATGTATGAAGCCACGGTTTTGTTGAACAGACTGTTCATAGGAGGATTGTGTCCAGAAGAAAACCAATTCCCCCAGTACAACACTTTTTTCTGACAGTTCAAGGTCCTTTGCTGACTTAGCCCATAATGTTTTAGCTATGCAAAACTCCCAAAAGAGACACAGTTTGTTGTGCAGAGAGTACAATATTTTGTGTATGCTTATTGCCAGAGTAAATCAAATGATACGTCAAACAAATTCATTGTCATGGCAATCACTGGCAGGGCAAGGCGAGTTTCTGGCAAGAGAAAAAAAAAGAATACAAGCAACTCATCTAACTGGCAAGTATGACAAATGGAGACTAGTCAATTCTATATTTTTCTGCCAGAACAATTTCTTTTTTAGAATGCTTATTCATACAGAGTAATATAAAATGTGTCATGGAATCACTGAGTTTGGAAGAGCGATTTTCTACTTCATCCTTCTGCTCAGAGAAAGGTCAATGTGCCTAAATGCAGATTGCTCAGGACCATGTCCAGCCAGGTATTTAACAGATCTAAGGATGGAGATTCCACAACTGGACATTGCAGTGTTCAATCACCCTTACAGAAAGTAAGGGTGAATTTTTCCTTTGTTTAAATAAAATTTCCTACATTCCAATTTGTGCCCCTCATCCTTTCATGTGGATATCACTGAGAAGAGTC